>JAPKLY010000041.1:1050368-1087852 GCA_026898435.1 Prunella vulgaris
TATATATATATATATATATATATATATATATATATATATATATATATTCTCAATATGATGAATTTATTGATTCAAAATAATTACTATTTCTAAGAGATATATTATTCTGATATGATATTACTAATTAGATTGCACAATTTAAAAATAAGTATTCAAATATCACTATCATTATTATAGTAACAATTTAATATGATTAACTAAAATGACTTGTATCTAATATTCAATTTTGCTAAATTTAATGTTTAAACCGTTAATTTTAAATTATTTTATTAAACAATAACTATGATATTGTTGATCAAAATTATATTTGATTAGTATCAAAATGATAAAATAGTAAAATAATTCAAATAAAACCAACCATTTTATAGTTGTCATTATATTTGTAAAAAAGAAAATATTTGTGTATAATAAAATCTTTGAATTATATTAGAGTAGGTTTTATAAAATTATTCATGATAATATTATCATAAAACAGTTTTAAAGTATCATACATTTGATCAGAAGTATTAAAATTTTAATCAAAAGTATTAAAAGTTGAAATCAATAAAATTTATAATAATTATAATATTATTGAACCCAAATTTTTTATACTTTTGATGAGTTGATACTTCTAACGAAATTTTGATACTATAAAACTATTTATATAAGTTTATCAAACTATTTTCATATAATAATTTGTCATTAATTCTATGATTTATATTAATTTGTAAAATATATGTGGGTCACATGTGACAACTCTAAATATTTTGTTTTAAAGATATAGTGTATGTTATGATAATCAATCTGATTATCAATTAATCTTTGTTCACATATTGAAATTTTTATAAATTATAGTATTCATTTTACACAAGATACTAAAGATATAACTAAAAAAAATTTATTTACGATAATTTTTAATTCCTCCGCCCGTTTCATTTTTTAATATTTTTATTATGAAATTAATTTGTAGTGTTTAAATGGATAAATTAATTTTTTTATTAAAATTTATTAGTCAATTTAAATAAAAATAAGTATTTTAAATGAAATTATATATTCTTCAATATTTTATAAAAAAAATTAATTTAAAATTAATATATAATTTTTTATAACAAAATGACTATAATCGAGAAATTAAAAAGATAAAGGACTAAATCTAGACTCAAACAAAGTTACAGGACCATTTTTTATATTTTCTCCTGGAAGATGTGTAAATTCCGGCCAATTTTTTTAATTTCCTGCTGAAAGGACCATTTTTTATAAGAAAATGACTATAATCGAGAAATTAAAATAATAAAGAACTAAATCTGGACTCAAACAAAGTTACAGGACCATTTTTATATTTTCTCTAAAAATGAGATATAATAATAAATTTTTGGAATTGCCCTGAGTACAAGTTGCCTAAAATGTCCGTACATGGTACTTAAATTCTTTTTTTCAAAAAAAAAAAAAGAATAGTTCCAAAGTGGGCAGGGACCCACTTGACAGGAAGTCTTCTAATCAAATTTTGGGAGCCGGATCGTTTAGCGGAACATGGACTCATTCAGACACGCCTAAACATATCATTATATATGCAATTATGCCATTAGATTTTTAAATTAATATTATTATTTTTTTATCTGCAAAAAATTTCATTCATAGGGTATAAGAAATACCCATAAAATTAGTACAAATGTTCAACTGAATATAACGAGACAATAGCTTACATTCATGACATAATTAAGAAACGCCTAGAGCAAGAATAAGTCTTGATTCTACTCCCATGATATCTTAGGATCTACCTCCCAGTCAGAGTAGATGATGGATGACTTTATCTTTTGATGTGCAGACAGTCAGCTCCAAACTCGTAATTTTAGTTCAGCCAACAATAAATGAATCGACTTTCTTTCATTCCGGAAGATAATCGAATTCCTTAATTTCCACAGAAACCAAATGACACATTCTCAAATGCATAAAGTAAGGTGTCGTCCCTCTTTTCCTTTGAGTAGTTCACTAAAAATGAGTAAACTACTCACCGGATTGGATGTTAACACCATTTCATAACCAAGCCACTTAACACCTTCCATCCAAAAGTTATAAGAAAATGAGCATTCGAATAGAACGTTCATTAATAAAAAAAAAAAATCTACAAATTTATGACAGAATAAGATATCAACCCATATATATTTATCAAATTCTTCATCATAAAATCCATTAATTGGAGATGAGTACTAAACTATGTATGAACACTAATAAATAATAATTGATGTCTAAATTAATCTTCCAAATTATAAATATTTATGTGCGTTGAGGTCGGCATGGAAATTGTTATAGAAAATCACCACAACTTAAAAAATGACACGTAATTCTATAATTTAATTATGCAATTTTTAAAGCTCTGGTCATTGCCATGAATTATTTAATTTATTTCTATTTAATTATGCAATTTCTAAAGTATGACCAACTCTGGTCATTGCCATCAATTATTTATTTTCTATTTATATACAAATTTGACTTAAAACTAAAAATTGTTGACCTCTGCTGCGGGTTTCAATGATTGAATCATTTTGAATTATTCAAACTCATTGATAGGCTATGAATTGATAATGAATCAGCACTTTTGATTTTATTTTTTTTAAACTAATAAGTAGCATTTAATTCAATTTTTTGAATGGGAGTTGTCGATAGACGATTAAGCTAAAATGACGAGCCAACTCTTTTATAAAGAGACGACCCTTTAAAGTTGGTCACTTCTTCATAAAACAACTTGTTTGTAAACAAAAATTTTCCTTAAAATCATAATTAGAAGACTTGCATAATCTCATATCACTGTTATATATATACACTATTATTATTAAAAAATTAAGTTGATTTTTTAACAATGATAGTATATATGCGCAACAGTGATAGTGTATACACATCACAGTGATAATTGATGAACCCGAGTTCATCATACAAGTTTTCATCAATAAAATTTTCTATTTCACACATTATATGTGGTCTAACTCTAAGGCAAAAACAACTCATAGTCATCTCATTTTGGAATTAGATTGATCAAAGGATATTCAATTCTTAATGTTAAATATTCTTTTTAATAAAAAAGTAGTTCTCATAAAGTTTACAACAAATTCCCTTTTTTTAAAGTATTATCTTTTAACATACAAAATATTTAATTTTATATGTTATTTTATTACAAATTATTAAATAATACTTATATTGAAAAATATTATTTCGTATAATAAACAATGATAAATTCCTGAACTAAGTTGATACAAATTTGTCCACTGTTTCTTTGACTTGTTTGATGAACTTGTCATGACTTGAGTAGTACTTAATTGGATCAAAAGTAATGTTCCTCATCCTTTTTAGGTTGTTCAACAAAGTAATTCAGAGGGTATAATTACTTGGAAAGTAATCCTTTTTTTCTTTCATTACCTAAAATATCAACAAAGTAATTATACCTTTTAAATTAATTTCTTGAAATATTTTTTATTTACATTTTATGCCACTGTATTTTCCCATACCCATCTGAAACAATGCACCAATTTTCCTTTTATATAATTAAAAGGACCAATTCCGATGAATTTACATTTTTTAATATTAATAAATATTTATTTATATTATAATTCATGAAGGAAGTACATCTCGATTTTTTTCATTTTTTTAAAAACTTTTTCTAGCCAAAGACGAAAATAATCACTTTCGTATAGGACTGTCCTACGGCTCCCTCTGATAAATAATTTGTATTTTTTTATTCATTTCAAAAGTGAAGCTATAAATTCGGAAAAGGAAAAAAATCTTTGTATATATCATTCTTGGTGATTTAATCAGGGATGAATGTTTTTTACTTTTAGTCCCACAGGATATGTATTATTTTAAAATTGATCTCATATATTTTACTATTGTATCACGATTTTTTTTTCTTTTGCACTTGTAATTTCAAACGTTAGAAAATTTACATATTTGGTCCCAAACATTTACGGCTCCGTTAAATCCAAGGTTTGCAGCGTTAGTCCCATAAAATCTACTCTTATTTAATTGTGTTTAATCAATTAATTTGTATTTTCAGATTTAGTCCCATTAAATTTTTAATTGAACAATAAAAAATTTCATAAATGTTAAAAAATTAAATTATTAAAATTTTATTTTTAATTTTAAAATATATTAAACTTTAAATATCAATAAAAAAATAAAAATCTGAAAATAAGCATAATGTTTTAGGATAATCTGAAAACATTGAACGAAGAACACAGAATTTGTTGACTCAGTTCACCTAAAATGTTACATCTGGTGGCGTACCAAGCCAGGAAATTATTTCACTATTTCTGTGTATGAGATTCATTTATATAGATTACAAACTAGGGTTACAGAAATATAAGATACATAATGAAATGACTAAACTATCCTTCTAGTAAATACCTTTGATGAAGACACATAAATGTAATTTCCTTTAACACTCCCCCTTGTGCCAAATCAAAAGGATGAATGGTGCATTAATGTTGCCTCGATAAAAACCTTGCCAAGTAACATGAATATAAGAAAAATAAACCTTGGTCGAAGGGAAAATGAGTTGCAACACACCTATGTTAAGACTCCCTCAGAAGTCTACACCTCTCAACTGATAGGTACACCTATCAAGTGAGCTCAGAAGTTTACACATCTCAATTCCTTTAAGATGTTTCTCAAAGTTATCTTGGACAATGATTATGTAAATAATTCAGCCACATTTTCTTTAGAGCTTACTTAAATTACTTGAATCTTGAGCGATGATTGTTGTCGCAAGTTATAGAAAAACTTCGGTGATATATACTTTATATTATCACATGTATAAATAATTTCATCTCTTCAATTCATGCAATATTTTCTCCGTATATGCATGTTGCATGTAGGATCTTTAGTGGTAGAACTCAAGCCACTGATTCCTTGAATGTGTGATGAAACTTTTACTAAATACTCTCACAAATTGCTATATGTAAGGTAATAATCTCTAAATAACTTTAAGAGATATCTATCAAAGTTTCTTAACTGATACCCAAGATATCACCATGTTTCTCATGGTAAATATATAATTAGTTTGGGAACGTTCATGTGGTTAAGATATAACCAACATTGGTAAAAACCAAATAACATATTATTTGGTGTATAAATGTATAGGATACAATTCAATATTTTCTTAATGTTGCAATTTCATCTGCAGTCCTTTTCAAAATTTATATAGTAAATAACATGCCCATGTCACTGGTTTCCTTTAAGTATCAAAGTACATTCTTGACATTATTCCAATGATATTGTGTTGGTCCTGTAATAAATTTAGTTCATAAGTTCATTGAGAAAGTAATATCTAGCCGAGTATATTGAGCTAAGTACAATAATGCGGCTATTGCACTTAAACAAGGAATTTCAGTTCCTAATATCTCTTCGTCATATTTCTTCGGACGAAAGGGATATTTCTTTACATCCAAACATCGGCCGATCACGAGAGTGCTAACAGAATGACATTTTGTCCATATTAAATCGCCTGAACATCTTTTGGACATATGCAGACTGGTGGACAAGTACACAAACTCAATAAAGTTAAGTTTTCCCAAGATCCTTTATCTCAATAATTTTAATTAGTTTCAGGATTTCTCTTATTTCATTAAGGGTACATATGTTCATCCATCAACATAAGTATCATAATCGCAAACCCAAAACTCATTTTCTTTATAAATACGAAGGGGCATTGTTTTTTGTTGTTGTAACATTTCCCAATCAAGTAGTCACCTGACTTGGTTAATAGAAGGTCATCAGACATTTTCATATATATATTTCTGAATTAAGATCCCCTATGAGATATACAATAACCATATTCATAAGCTGCATTTCCAATCCTTCGGATGCTACTAAGCTAATTAAGTAGCAGAACCTTATAACATCCATAACAGGAGAGTCAAATCCAGGGCGTTATGAGAAACCTTACGCTATAAGATAAGTTTTATATATCAGGACCATATATTTCTCATTACACTTTATGACAAAGACACATTTATATCCTACAGGCTTTACACTTGGTCGGGCTAGCACTAACTGACCAAATATCTGTCACTTTGTTAGAGAATCAAGTTCTACCTGGATTGATTTTTGTATTTAGGTCAGTTTGCTTTTGTTGATATTCTACAACTGAGCTTGGTTTGATTTTATCGTGCTCTATATTTTCTTGAGCAACATAATAAATAAATACATCACTAGTCTGTGTGCAATGTCTGTCCATCGACTCATTTGCACTCTCATAATTAATAGAGATTTTTCATTCTCTAGAATCATATTGAACATCGGAGCGTCCTCCAGTAATGATTCTTGGACATAATTATAAACAGAGATGATCTCATAAGATGTATTTTTGACATTGATGATCAATCAATTGAATTGTGCCACACCTACCATTCCTTTCTTTGGGTGGTGTCAATCGAACCAGGTGACCTCCCCCTTTTCCTTTTGGGAGCCACGGCCTCAACCACACCTCCACCAAGTGTGTTTACAACACCTTTACTACGGTGTTGTGCCCCTTATTGGGGACTTCTAACCTTGCATGCATATTTGCAGCTGACATGTATGATCCAGTCACTTTAGCAATATCAATGAATGAATCAGGCATCGAATATGTTACGTTCTGAAAGTTTATTTTTTTACATCACTTTTTCATTGTGAAGTTTGGGGATCAAATGAGACAAAGTAAGAATCGACCACAATACTTCGATACTTCCTGTCGTTCCCATAGAAAATTCTTTTTCTTATCTCCCCCTAACGACGGGAAGACTGTCTCATTTAAGTGACAACCAGCAAATATAGCGGTAAATTGGTCGCCTGTCAAAAGGTACTAAGTAGCGGATAATTGTTGGAGATTCATATCCAACATAAATACATAAACATTTCTGATGACCCATTTTATTGCGCTGTGGGGGCGCACTAGGCACATATGTTGCACAATCAAAGACGCTTAAATGTAACATATCAGGCTATATCTAGTTACCAACTGGGACGCAGATATTGATTGTGCACAGTGGGTCTAGAACGAATAAGTTAAGATGCATGCAGTATTGCATAAACCCATAAAGAGGAATGCATGTGGGTGCGCATAACCAATGCATTAACCACCATTTATTTTCTTTTGATGGTGGCCTATGCGAGACCAATTTATGTAGCACATGGGTATCAAGATGCTTTACATTGATCCTGATTTATATGCAATAATCATCAAATGCTTTTGATGTAAATTATCTGATATGGAGATTGGGGTGGTGAGCCCTAAGACATGTACTATGTGCTAAGAGGTTTGCATGCATAATGTCTTGTGGACAGTAAAGTGACACGTGACCCGCATGTCAAAGTATAATCCAGTACCATAAAATACTTGGATGATCCGCATTCTGGATTACTTAATCCACAAATATCATCATGTATCTTGTGTAAGAATGAAATATTTTATTTTATATCTTTAGTATAAACAGGTCTCAATGTTACTTTTGCTAAAGAGTAGGCTTTACAGAATGAGTGATTTGCCTTAAAATTTTATAATGAGGCAGAGTGAGATGTAAATAGTATATCTGGTACTTCAGAAAATAAGAAGTGTGATAATACAACAATAAGATAGATATCGTGCATTATATCAATTTTCATCTCATTTCATGCGTCACTCTAAAAATAAGGATGTAATGTGAGTTCTTCAACATTATGAATTATTAAACAAAAGCCTATATAAATTAATATCACATAGTCTGTCAGTGATAATATATAGTTCAAAAATTCGAATAGCAGTGAGGTACAACTCATTATATCGACATCTTAGTTCCTTTAAAGTGTGTTTTCTTTCACATTTATTTGATATATAAATTTCATTCTCACAATATATTTATAAATAACGTTGGCACAAATATTTTTCAAAATTTACATGGTTCAATTAGCTCTTGATGCATCTGGAGTCTTTTTTTATTTCAACAATTGTCTCATTAGACATTATTCCTTGTTCTTTTTAGAAATCTCATATCCTTTTGAGTTTCAATTTGAACCAAATGATTTACTTTTCAATTAATTTTTTTTTTTGTAGATGTATCACTTTACATCATGATAATATTATTTTTGAACCATGTATACTAAATAAATTCAGTACTTTTGAATAAAATCTAATGAACCAATGTTAATAAAACTAATGTCTCATATCAAAATTCAACTCAAAATTCATCAATAGTCTAAATAACTTTAAGACCAAGATGAATATTTTAAAATAAATGAGGCATAATGCCTTTTCAACATTCTTGAAGTATGAGGAATTCCATGTTGCCATTAAAATTCATTATCGTGAGGCTAATATGGTGGGTAAAATCATTGACTCTTTCTGTAGTCAAGAAAATAAATTTCATTTCATTGGCTATAAGTTCTGAAAATATAAATGTCTCCAAGTGTCCATTTAAGGTCCCACACAGTTCGTTGTGTGGATAAATTCTTTAATTTGACCTTGTTAGACAATTTTTTGTCCTTGGTATCCGTGGATAAATTGATTTTGGAAACATAAATTCTTCCCTTAAAAACTCAAGAATGGTACTCAGTTTCTTTGGAGTACAATACAGTATAATCGGGTCGAGTACGTTCAACCATTTATTATAACACAAAAAAGAATACGAATTTAATATGCAAGCATAGCAATATATAATAATTTTTTTCAAGAATGTATTCATTTGAATTAGATTTTGAAACTATAGGTCACGTATTTTTTTTTTATGCTTTGTGAAAATACTTTATCACAATTATTTATTACATATTTTTATTATTCATGAATATTCTTTATCATGAACATATAAGATATAAACAAATAGTTTTCTAAAAAAAATCAATTAATAGTATCTTGTAATTAATAATCACATAAAATTTATCCATGTGAAAATTTCACTATTCATAACAGATATTTATAATCAAAGTAAACCTAATAAAATTGAATTAGTTAGGTTGAAGCCCATTAATAGTCCTAAGCTCGCAAGACTTTTTTTTTTAATAGGTGGTCCATTTGATTTAAAGGAATGCCCCAATTTTCATTATATGGGCCCAACACCAAAATTAAAACTCATATCAGGAATGAGCCCAAAGCGAAAATGAAAGCACAATCAATAAACTCATATCAGGGTTTTCGATTTCAGTGATGTTTGATTTGGTCAACAGACGGAGAATGGGCGAAAAATTCGGGGAGGATAAAATGCGATTCAATCACGATTCCACCGTCGCCGTAACCGCCGTTCATCGCGGAATCGACGAATCACCATCGCAGTGCACTGTGGCATCGTCGCGAGCGCACAGTCGCGCATAGGGGTGCCATCGTGGCGCTGTAACATTGTACCGCCTCGCAGAGCCGCCGGTGCCGCGGGCGCGAACAGTCGCAGCCAATCGTCCGGTCGTTTCAGGGGCCGAATCAGTGGCCGCCGCCGTCGCTCATTTAGTGCGTTGCCATTTTAGTGGCGATCGTTGTTCGGAAAAGGAATCGACGCCGTGGCATCGCGTTGTCGTGCCGTCATTACTGTCGCCGGTGGTCGTGGCCATTTCTTGGGCCATCGCACCGTCGTGCTCAATCAGACGTCGCGGTTCGTCGCCGCAGTAGGTAGGTTTCGATTTTGGTGGTTTTGTTTTCGAAAAATTGGTATCTGGGTTTCAGATTTTGAAATCTGATTTTGGAATATCAGATTGAAATTCTGAATGTTTCGGGTTTCAGAATTTTATTTCAGAAAAAAAAAACACGAAACTGGTTTCGTTTTGTGTTCTGAGTTTTGTTCAAATAACAGAAACAACAAGAACAAAAGAGATTTTTGGTTTTCGAAAATCAGACCCCCAAAAAAAAATTGATATTGGATTTTTGAAAACAAAGAAAATGATTACACAAGGGGTTTTCTGAGTTTTGATTGTGTGATTTGATTTTTGACCGAAGACGGTCGTTTTGTTTTCATGTTTTGTTATGTTGAATGGAAGTAGCACATAGTATATGAATCATATCTTCGATAATCACATAAACACAGGATCATACCATATGAGTCATGACGAATCAAAATACAGTTTGCAGAATCATATCAATATTGCAAAATAGAACATGTGAGTATATGAGTCATGACGGATCAAAATACAGTTTGCAGGATTTACACATACAAACAAATATGTATCATAACAGCTTATTCAATTCTATACGCAATGAATTTTTTTAGATTAATCTAAATAGGAAACTTACTGTTTCAGCAAAATTAAATTTAGAATTAATCCATCCTGATTTGTTTCTGAAACTGCGTGAGCAATCCTCTCGTGAATCCTATTTAATGGCTAGAACTCGTGCTGATAACGTGTTTTAGGATAGTCTGAAAACATTGAACGAAAAAATATAAGATACATAATGAAATTACTAAACTATTCTTCTAGTAAATACCTTTGATGAAGGCACATAAATGTAATTTCCTTTAACACATAATAAATAATTAAAAAATAAAATGTATCTTCAACATAATTAAATTAAGTAGTATTTAAATAAAATTATTTAAATCTTAATAAAATCTGAAAAAATTATTTAAATCTTAATAAAATCTGAAAAAATTAATTAAATCAAGTAAAATAAAAAATTAAGTTTAAAAATATTATATATATGTACTGCAAAATCTTCAAAATAAAAAGTAAATTTTAAAAAAATCTTTAAAAAATAGGCAAAAATTTAATAAAATAAAAAATTATAAAAATCAACTAGACTTCATAAATAATTAAATTAAAAAATAATTATATTTCAATTATTATTTATCTTGAATTAAAATTGAATTTTTTTTAAAACTAATTTATTAGTTTTAACTATTTTTTAAGATTTAGTTGAATTTTTTAACTATTTATTAAAAATTTAATTTTATTAGAGCTGATAATTTTTGTCTGACTCGACGAGCTGGCCTGATGAGCCCATTTACCTGTAAAAGTTGATAATTTTGGCCTAACATACTCGACATTTAGGATTGACTGGGCTACATTTTTATAGGCCCGATTAGTAAATGGCTCGGCCCGGCCCATGAATATACTTTGGCCCAATGGGCCGGGCCTTTTGCCACCTCTAATTTTTATTATTTGAAGATTTTGTTGATTTATTTTAATATTTTTTTATTAAATATTTATATCCTATATGACCTATTGTGCAATTAAAAAATAAATGAAATTAAATTTGAAAATATAGATTAATAGGTTAAACTCAATTAAGTAAGAGTAAGGGGGCGTTTGGTATAACTGTAAGGAATGAAATATGTATGGAATGAAAATTATAGTTCTCAAATAGCTGAATTATGGTAGATTCCTTAGTTTTTAGGAATCAAAGTCATAGTAGAGTCATACCAAACACACACTATGACTTTGATTACCATTACTCACCTTTGAAAGGACCAAACCAAACACCCCCTAAGTCTTATGGGATTAACGCTGTAAACCTTGAATCTAACGGAGCCGTTAATATTTGGGATCAAATATGTAAATTTTGTAATGTTTGGACTACAAGTGCAACATTTGGGACTACAAGTGCAACAAAAGAAATTGTATGAGATCAATTTTAAAATAATACATGTTCTATGAGATAAAAAATGCAAAGAAATCAATCACGAGTACTATACATTAAATGGGCTTAGCGAAAGCCTATTTGTAATAGATTACATGGGTAGAAGGAAGAATTTTATGGGCCTGGGCTTTAAAGCTGGATACATGATGGATAAAAGACCTACAAGTGTCAATATTACATTTTTCTATTTTATTTCTCCAATTAATTTGTTTAGGCATGTTCGTTTTTGGTTTTTAAAATTTAGATTTAGATTTTACAATCTAAGATATGTTTTAGTTTGAGTAGATTTTACAATATCTATTCTACTTATTTTTCTCTTAAATCACAAAATTAAAATTTATCCTACTAAAAAATCCAAAACAAACACATATTTTAAAATTTCCTAGATATTAAAAATTACTAGTTTTAAAAAATTGGTTTTTAAAAATTACTTAAAATCCAAAAAGAACATACCCTTAAGAATTTAAATTTTCTACGTTTTAACTTCCTCATTGTAACTAGTTTTATAAAGAAAAAGAACTTGTGTGAGACCATTAAAACTTATATAGAAATTTCTACGGTAGAAATTTCTAAAAATAGACACAAAATAATTAAAAGGTCACGCGCTCCTCTGACACTCGCATACACGCCGGCCAACCTCTGCATGTAATTCACTCCCCCAACAGCTCCACCCCACTGTAACCCAACACACATGTCCAGCCCTACTACCCCCTCCCCCCAATACAAACATGTCCAAAGCCAGGCAATAAAAATATTTTGTTTATTATTATTTTCTAATTTGTTATAAATTAAAATTTTAATTAAATAATATTTTATAATAAATTTAAAATTTTGCTCTCAATTTATGTAGTATAGTAACACACATTTGCTTATATAGTAGTACACATTTGTCCATATAGTAATACAAATTGAAGAGCAAACATATGTTACTATTAGAGCAAATATGTGTTACTATCTTATAAATGTTGTTATTTTACATATATTCATTTGTTTTTATAGAATAAATCCTTTTTCACAAAATGCAAGAGCAAAATGTGTGTTACTTTAAGAATAAATATTAATTATCACAAATATTTATTTATTTTTATAGAAATAACTTTTTTTAATATAATAACAATATAACATATGTATTACATGAAACAATATACCTAAACTCTAAGAGATGGTGAATAAATTAATAAAACACATATATTATCATAAAAATATATTTTGCTCATATAGTAACACACATTTGCCCATATAGTAACACAAATTAGGAGACAAATGTGTGTTACTATTAGAGCAAATATGTGTTACTATCTTATAAAATATTATTTTTTTACATATATTTATTTATTTTTATAGAATAAATAATTTTTCACATAATGCAAGACCAAAATGTGTGTTACTATAAGAACAAATATTAATTATTCACAAATATTTATTTAGTTTTATAGAAATAATTATATATTTTTATATAATAACATATTTATTACATGAAACAATATACCTAGATTTAAAGGGATGACAAATAAATTAAGAAACACATATTTATTCTCATAAAAATATATTTTGCCTATATAGTAATACACATTTGCCCATATAGTAACACAAATAGAGAGATAAATTTGTGTTACTATTAGAGCAAATGTGTGTTACTATCTTATAAAATGTTGTTATTGTACATATATTCATTGATTTTATAGAATAAATAATTTTCCACATAATGCAAGAGCAAAACGTGTGTTACTATAGGAACAAATATTGACTATTCACAAATATTTATTTATTTTTATAGAAGTAATTATTTTTTTCATATAATAACATATGTATTACATGAAACAATATACCCAAATTTAAATGGATGATGAATAAATTTAAAAACAGATATTTATTTTCATAAAAATATATTTTGTCCTTATAGTAACACACATTTGCCCATATGGTAACACAAATTAGGAGACAAATATATGTTACTATAAGAGCAAATGTGTGTTACTGTAAAATTAAATGTGTGTTACTATACGTATAAATATTTATTTGTAATATAATATTAAATATATATTTTAATCCACACAATAATTAAAAAATAAAAAGTAAAATAAAGTTAAAAAAATGTTTCCAGAAAATTAAAATTACTTTGATTGGGGGTGGGCGATAGTAATTGAAGTATTGAGTGAGTTTGGGGGTGGGGTGGGGTGGGGTGGGGTGGGGGTGTGGGTAAATGAAAGCAGCGTGAGTTTGTTGGTTTGGAGGGTGAGGGATTCAGTATTCATGCCGCGTGAGTTTGGGCAGGATGGGTTGCGCGTGAGGCACCTTATTTTTCTATTTCATATTTAGTAATTTCTACCGTAGAATTTTCTATCCAAGTGTTGCTCTTAATTTAATGGTATGATATGAGTAAAAATAAAAAGTGATTGAATGTGGAATAATATTGTTAAAGAAAAGTAATAGTCACCCAAGTGAAAAAACAAAACTAAAAGTCAGAATTCCCATTTCAACACATTTACCCGAGATGAGGTTCCGCAAACACAAAAGAATCCCAAAACCTCATGCGAACAAGGAAAAAAGAAAGCTGAAGCTGCCCAATGGAGTAATTTCATGGAGGATTTGGCGTCGGAAGAGGAACGTAAAAAATTCGGGAAGCAACTAAAAGCAGAGAATTCTGGGCCCTAGGGAAGAAAATTGGTTTATACTCAAGATTGCCAGATAAGAATATGGTGGAATCCCTTGGCAGAATTGTGGAAGAGAAATAACGCAAAGGAAAAAAGAAGAAGATGTTATCCTATAATATTCGGGGGTTGGGCAGCAGGGCGAAGCGAAGGAAAGTCAAAGAATTAATGTCAAGGTACAATATCACCCAAGAGTCCAAATTAGAAGATGTTGATGCATTCAAGCTATTTCAATTGGTCATTTAAACCTTCAACTGGGAGGGCAGGCGGTATCATTTCTATTTTGGAATTCTGATAAAATTTAATTGTTCTAGCTGCAGGTTTATGGATGGAGTGGTTGGCTCTTGGAACGGTGTGTGATAGTTAATGTATATGCACCGTGCCCTTTAATGGAAAGAAAGGAATTATGGGACAGATTAGACTTGTAATATATGTTTACTGGGAGATTTTACTTTTGTAAGGAAGGGGGACATACGAGAGGGTTGGAAGAAGCTCTTCTTCAAACAGAAGGGATATGGAAATCTGTTGGGTCACCCTGCCTTCTCTCACGACTCACGGTTTGGGTTTACGGGCTTGGGTTCAGGCCACCCGTTTGGTGGACACAAAACCGATGAGATTGGTCAGGCACTAAAGTCCCTCGTGTAGGGCTGCACACCAGACTATAGCCTCTCAACTCTCAATCACGATTTCTGTCGATCACCTGCGAGAGGAGAAGCACCGTAGTCTTTATAAGGTGGCTATCCAACTACACCTAGGGTTAGAGAATGGGGCTCAAGGTTTAACCAAATGGCCCAAAACCAAGTGGGCTCAAGCCCAACATTCTCCACCTTTTTGGCCATTCCCTTCTCAACATCGGAATCCACGGGTTTTCATCATCACCCCACACACATGCACACACAAGCACACACATGCACACACAAGCACACACACAAAGGCGTACCAAAAAACCTGCACAAACACAAAGTTAGTACACAAAACCTGCAAAAAACACAAAGTTAGTCCAGGGAACCACAAAGAAGACACAAAGTCACACAATCATGCAATTGACACAAAGCAATTAAACATGCAACCACAAAGGTAAGAATCACAAAGATTCAAGTCACAAAAGACCTATGCTCCACCTCAAGAGGAACAACCTAGACACAAAGTCAAATAAAACAGAGTACACAGAGACTCAAATACCACAAAGGCAGTTGATCCACCTCACTAAGAGCAACAAAGACACAAAGTCACATACCACTAAGCAACAGAGACTCACAGACTCTAAGCAACAGTGATAAACAAAAAACCACAAAGGCACGCAATCCACAAAGGACAAACCACAAAGGATAAACCACAAAGGCATTCAGGACCACAAGGGCATGCAGGACCACAAAGGTACACAAAACCACAAAGGCATGCAGGACCACAAAGGCACACAAAACCACAAAGGCATGCAGGACCACAAAGGTACACAAAACCACAAGGGCATGCAGGACCACAAAGGTACATAATCCACAAAGGATAAAACCACAAAGGCATGCAATCCACAAAGGACACGACCACAAAGGTATGCAATCCACAAAGGATAAAACCACAAAGGCAAACAAGAAACCACAAAGGTATAAAAGCCACAAAGGCACATACAAGCCACAAAGGCATACAAACCACAAAGGCATAGCACACAAACCACACAAAGAGTTAAGTGCAAGTAAACACACAAAGGTTTAAAACACATCACCTAATTGCTCCTCACAAGAAGCCACATTAGCACACTCATCCTTTTGATTTTTTCTAGGCTTAGAGCACTCCCTAATCATGTGACCGGGGTCACCACAGTTAAAGCACCTTCTAACCTTAGGCTTTCTAGCATGCTTATCCACATTCCTCCCCCTAACATGCATAACCTCCCCCGAGCCATTACCACCCCCATTTTGTTTCAACTCCATCTCCTTGCTCTTTAAGCCATTGACCACAGTCTCTAGAGTAATATTGTCCCTACCATACTTAATAGCAGACTTCACATCACAATAAGAATCAGGTATAGCATTTAGCAAGACAATAGGGGTGTAATCATCGATATGCTTATCTCCAGTTTGCTTAATGTCTTGAATTAACTTAGTGAACACATCTAAGTTCTCATCAATGTCCTTACTGAGATCAAGTTTGAATCGGAAAAACTTTTCAAGCAAAAACAGTTTGTTAGGCAAAGAATTTTCATTATAAAGCTCTTCGAGCTTATCCCACAAATCTTTGGCCAAATCAAAAGTTCCTACTTTTCTAAGCACAGTATCAGACAAATTCAAGACAATAGCAGATAAAGCAAGTTCATTCATCTCAGATTTTTTATCTTCAGACATGCCAGGAGGATAAGAATTATCAACAGCTTTGAAAACACGTTGTTGTATCAAAATACATTTCATTTTCTGTTTCCAAATGCTGAAATCAGTTTTGCCATTAAAGGGGGCCAAAACATACATATTAGAATGAGCAGCCATATTAGAAAAATCACAAAAGAAAAAACTATTGCAAACACAAAGATGCAAACAGATTTAACACACACAGCGGAAGCACCACACAAGGCACAAGATAAAGACCACAGAGCACAATAGACAAACACGAAAGCGAGCACGTATAACCAGCAGCTAGAACCGCGGCAAGCGGCAATCTATGAAAGCAATAAATGAGAGAGGTTACAGCCGCTTTACCAGAGCGAGACCCTAAGTAAGGGCCTCAAAACGCCTAAAATCAGCAGCACAATCCCGAGAAACACAAACCTACCTCAGTTAGGCAATCTCTAAGATAAACCTAATTCACTCACACAACTCACTGACGCAGGGAGATGGAGATGGCAAGATGGCAAGCAGCAGCGGACGACCAGCCTTCGGCGACGCGCACAGCAACGATGGCAGCACCGGCTGACGGCGGGACTACTCCAGGCGGGCGGCGGCGCAGCAACAGGCGGACGGCGCACAGGCTTCAGGTCCACGGACGGCCACCACTCCGACGAACAGGAGCACACAGGCGATGCGGCGGATGCAACGGCGACGCACAGAAACGAACCCTCGAGCGCGGCGAACAAGAGCCCTGAACAGATACAACGGGCTTCACGAATCGGCCCGTCGATTGGCCTTCAGCGTTCGGACGCAACAGATCGCGACGGGGTTTCACTGACCTTCACGAATCACAAAACCCACGAGCCCGGTGCCAGAGACAGCGACGGAACGGCCAACGCTGCGCGAACAACGGCGGCCCTCTCGAACCCACTCCGATCTAACACAAACAGAGCCGAAGAAAGCAACCCGTGGCTCTGATACCACTGTTGGGTCACCCTGCCTTCTCTCACGACTCACGGTTTGGGTTTACGGGCTTGGGTTCAGGCCACCCGTTTGGTGGACACAAAACCGATGAGATTGGTCAGGCACTAAAGTCCCTCGTGTAGGGCTGCACACCAGACTATAGCCTCTCAACTCTCAATCACGATTTCTGTCGATCACACGCGAGAGGAGAAGCACCGTAGTCTTTATAAGGTGGCTATCCAACTACACCTAGGGTTAGAGAATGGGGCTCAAGGTTTAACCAAATGGCCCAAAACCAAGTGGGCTCAAGCCCAACAAAATCTTTGATCATTTTATCCGAATGTCAGGACTTATTGATCTGCAGGACCTTTTCGTGGTATCATCCTGATTAGGGGTGTAAATGAGTCAAGCCGGCTCGCAATCTACTCGTGCTCGACTCGTAAAAAGATCGAAATCGAATCGAACCAAATCGAGTCGAGCTCGAGCTCGAGCTACTCGAGTAGCTGTCGAGTTCGAGTTCGAGTTTATAAATACTCGGCTCGAGAGGCTCGCGAGCCTAATCGAGCTTGCACAATATTTAATATTTTTTATTATTTTAAATATATAAATAAAGTAATCGAGCTCGAGTCGAGTCGAGCTTTAATTTTAGAAAAAAAAAGAGCTAAAATATATTTAATATTTTATTTTATTTAAATAATAAAATTATCGAGTCGAGTCGAGCCGAGCTCGAGTTTGTCGAGTTCTTAATCGAGTCGAGCTCGAGCTAAAAAAATCAAGCTCGATCGAGTTCGAGTCGAGTTTCGAGCTTCGAGTATTTCTTTCGAGTCGAGTTTCGAGCTCAGCACTACTCGACTCGACTCGACTCATTTACACCCCTAATCCTGATGGTAGATTGGACAAAGTGTTGATTAGTAACTCATGGCTGAATACCTTGCCTTTTTCATTCCAAAGAGGTCTCAAAAGAACAATCTCAGACCACTGTCCGATCATACTGGGGGAAAAGGGAAGGATTGGGGTCCATGCATAAACTTTTGGCTAGCGCACAAGGATTTTTGGGATTTTGTTAAAGAGAAATGAAAGAGCTACGTGGTTGAGGGGTGGACCGAATTTATCTTGAAACAAGATTTAAAGATCTGAAAAAAGAAAGAATTCGGGCTACTTGATAAGAAGATTGATGCGCATAAAGAAGAGATATGGAAGCTCGATTTGGTGGATGAGGTCTCCGGTCTTGAAGAAGATGAGGTTATATTGAGAAATAAACAAAGAGCCCTATTGTTATTGGATCTCAAATTAAGGGACAGTGCACTCCATAAAAAATTAAGAGCTAAATGGCTAAGAGAGGGTGATGCCAATTCAAGATTTTTCCACGGATGCATCAACAAAAGAAGGAAGCGAAATGAGATACAAGGCTTGTGGTAGAAGGAGTATGGCAAGAGGAAGTACAACTGGTAAAGGAAGGAGTTTTCAATTTTTTCAAAAATCACTTCAGTAGAGCTGATATACATAGACCAACTTTGGATGAAGATTTATTTGTGAAGAAAGTCTCTCAAGAAGATAATAATCTCCTCATTGGATCGTTCTCGGAGGATGAGGTGAAAGTAACGGTATGGGCGTGTGAAAGTTCGAAAAGTCCCGGGCCTGATGCCTTCAATTTCTACTTCTTAAAAGAGATATTGGAGGTATATAAAGATGATCTCATGGATTTAATGAAGGAATTTCATGAAAAAGACAGGGTCTTAACCCCTCTTTTATAGTATTGATACCGAAGAAGGAAGTGGTTGTAGATATGAATGATTTTTGACCAATTTCACTCACAGGGATGTGTATAAAATAATCTCAAAAGTGTTAGATTGAAGAATATGCAAAGTCTGGGACAATTTGATTTTACCCCAACAAAGTGCTTTTGTAGGAGGGCGTCAAATTTTAGATAGTGTGATCACTCTCAACGAAGCGATAGAAAGAGGGGAAGTCTAACAAAAAGGGGAGGATATTTTATAAGATCGACTTTGCAAAGGCATATGACACGGTAGACTGGAGGTACTTGGAGAGGATGATGAAAGGATTTGGATTCCACCCCAAATGGATTAATTGGATTATGGAATGCGTTTCAACAGCTTGTGCCTCAGTTCTAGTAAATGGAAGTCCAACATGAGAGTTTAAATTGCAGAAATGACTTAGAAAAGGTGACCCTCTTTCTCCATTCCCTTTCCTTATAGCAGCATAAGGCATTAGTCTCGTCATGAAGAGAGCAATGAATCTAGAACTCTTCGAGCCAACATTCATTGGAAAGAATAAGATCAGTGTGTCACATCTCCCATTTTCCGATGATACAGTTTTTATTGGGGCAGCAACAGTAAAACATGCAGAATTTTTTAAGCACATTATCAGCCTTTGGGAACTAGCAACATGTATGAGTGTGAATCTAAAAAAAATATTTGATTATTGGGGTACACATACCAGAGGAATTATTGGATAATTTAGCTGTTATATTGGGTAGCAAAATAGGAAAACTTCCATGCACATACCTGGGTGTAACGGTTGGAAATTCCTACAATAAAGTTGCTGCTTGGAAACCTGTGGGAAAATTTGAAGCTCTCAATTGGAGGGATATTGGTTTTGCTTAACGCAGTCCTTAATTCTATCCCTATCTACTACTTGTCCACATATAGAATTCCAAAAAATACGCTTAGAGAGATTGTGAAGCTTCAAAGGAACTTCCTTTGGGGGCAAAGAAAATTCGAGAAAAGTAGCTTGGGTTAGGTGGGGAAATATTTGTAATTCAAAACTCAAAGGAGAGCTAGGGGTGATGGAGTTAGATTGTTTCAATAGGGCCTTGCTTAGAAAGTGAGTGTGGAGGTTCATAAATGAAAGAGAGAGCTTGTGGGCAAGGATTATCGAGTCTAGATATAGGGTGACTTGGGGGAATGGAATAATAGGTAGAGACATGATTGTGGAAAGAAATTAAATGGGTGGTGGAGAGAAGTGGTGAAAGTGATGGAGGGGAGGGGGGGGGGGGGGAAGAGGGGGCTAGTTTTTTGAAGGGATTAGGAAAAAATTGGGGAATGTGAAAAATACTTTTTTCTGTGAAGAAGAGTGGTCAGGGGAAGGAGGTTGTCTGAGAAATAGATTTAATAGGTTGTTTCATATTTGCAAGTAAAAGAAGAGTAGTGTTAGTGATATGAGGGAGTGGGTGGGGGAGATTTGGCAATGGAGATTGTCATGGCGACGCTAACTTTTTGATCGTGAAAAATCTTTGCTTGATGAATTGCTTGTGGTGATTAAAAGCCCATTAGCGCCCCGGGACGGGAGTACCCCAAAATTTGGAATTGAAGACAAATGGAGATGGAAAATTGGAAAGGACAGAGTTTTCAAAGTGCGCGAAGTGTACGAGTGGTTAAGAGAAAGGGATACGAAGATCAAATTAACAAAGAGAAAGAGAAGGGCTACAAGTTAATCTGGAACAAATATATTCCACGAAAAGTAAGCGTTCATGCTTGGAGATTGCTAAGAAGAAGACTCCCAACAAAGAAAAAAACTGAAGAGAATGGTATCATTGAATCGAATGAAGATGAGAATTGTGCTTTGTGTGGGCGACAAATTTGAGACGGTAAAACATGTATTCTTTGAGTGTAGATTTTCTTATTCGGTGTGGATGATTGCTATGAATTGGTGAGGAATAAAAATTGTTTTATACTTGAATCCCTTGCGAAATCTACTCCATTTTAGTAGGCTTCTAAAGGGGAAGAGATGAAAAATGGTGACAATTTGTATATGGGAATGTATTAATTGGCTACTTTGGAAAGAGAGAAACGCAAAAATATTTGAACAGGTGGAATGCTCGGTTATTAAGAAGTTGGACGAATTGAAAATAAGAACTTGGAGTTGACTTATAGAAAAGAAGAGAAGATGAAAATATTTCACCTACTTAAATTGGGTTGAAAATCTAAGAAAGGTGATAGGAATTTAGTTCTCAAATTATATTGTGTATTAATGAGGTATTGGAGAAATTGAACTCAAATGTATTTCTCATACCTATGCATTGATGGTGTTTTTGATTGAATAAAAAGATTGCTTTCACTGATTAAAAAAAAAAACTTTTGACAAAATTAATTATTATTTTTTGTTAAAAATTTATCATTTTTTAAATTGATAATTTTTTTAATTAATAAGTGACACATTTTATATTGATCTCATATACACTTCATAAAATTCTTGCCCCTACTTTGAATATTTTACAATTATACAAAAAAAAAAAGTTTCCAAATTGAGCTATGACACATGTAAGTTATATACAAACATGTTTCACATGCCCTAGTGATTACTTTCCATATGTTGTGTGATGCAGGTTATCACAAGTGTCTAATAAAGTTTAGATTGAACTTATCTTATAAATAGTAGATAATATTATTTTAAAAAAATATAATAATAATATATTGTATTTATCTTTACTAAAATACTCTCTTTATATTAAAAAAATAATTATAATTTATTTTATTTTATTTTATTTATGATATAGAGAACAAAATTATGACAAAAACTTATATGAAACGTTTTACGGTGTGAAACATACTATATATGTATAAAATTTGCGGATCTATTGTCAGGTAGGGTCGAATTTTGGTAATTTTCTCAAATTCTCGCGCAAGCACAATTTCCAGATTTTTCGCTCCCAGGTATTTTACTTTTTAGGCAAATGAATGTTATTTTAAGGCAAAATGTTTGTTACAATTAGATCATTATTTTTTACATATACATCATTTGTTTTTGTAGAAATAACATTTTTTCATATAATGTAAGAGCAAAATGAGTATTATTATAAGAAATATATTAACTTTTCATAAGTATATATTTATTTTTATAGAAATAATTATTTTATCTTATAATAACACATATAAAACAGTAAAAAGTGTGTTATTACATAAATCAATATATCTATCTTTTAAGGGATGATGATTAAATTAAGAAACACATATTTGTTCTTATGAAAAATACATTTTATCTTACAGTAACACATGTTTGCACATTTTGTAACACAAACTAAGGAGCAAAAATGTGTTACTATTAGAGCAAATGTGTGTTACACTGTTACTATCTTAGGAAATGTTGTTATTTTACATATATTCATTAATTTTTATAGAATAAATAGTTTTTCAAATAATATAAGAGCAAAATGTGCGTTACTATAAGAAAAAATATTTATTTTTCATAAATATTTATTTATTTGTATAGATATAATTATTTTTTATGTAATAACACATATAAAATAGTAAAAAATTGTGTTTATATATGAATCAATATAACTATATTTAAAGGAATTATGATTAAATTAAAAACATATATTTATTCTTGTAAAAGTATATTTTGTCTTACAGTATTACACATTTGCCCGTATAGTAACACACAGTTGCACATTTAGTAACACAAACTGAGGAGCAAATATGTGTTACTATTAGAGCAAATGTGTGTTATTATCTTATAAAATGTTGTTATTATACATATACTCATTTATTTTTATAGAATAAATGCTTTTTCACATAATAAAAGATTAAAATGAGTGTTGCTATAAGAAAAATATTATTTTTCAGAAATATTTATTTGTTTGTATAGAAATAGTTATTTTTTAATATAATAATTCATATAAAATAGTAAAAAAATGTGTTAATACATGAATTAATAAACCTAAATTTAAATGGATGATAATTAAATTTAAAAATACATATTTATTTTTATAGTAACACACATGTTATCCTTACAGTAACACGCATTTACCCTTATAGTAATACAAATTGGAAAAACAAATACTCCCTCCGTCTTTCTATAAGTTGCTCATGTTGTCATTTTCGTTCGTCTTTCTATAAGTTGCTCATTGCTTTTTTACCTTTTTTGGAAACTACTATTCACTTATTTATTATTATTTTCAAAACTTTTTACACTATTTTCATTACTTTTTCACTTTTCTCCATCACATCACTCATACTTTTTCACTTTTTCTATCACATCACTTATACTTTTTCACTTTTTCCATCACATCACTTGTACTTTTTCACTTTTACCTTAATTCGTGTGCCCAAAAGCAACGAGCAACTTATAGAAATACGGAGGGAGTATGTGTTACAATTAAAGCAAATGTGTGTTACAGTAAGAATAAAATATACCTCAATGCCCTGAATATGCTCAACACTAATATGTTCCACTTGACTAATTACTCAATAATATGAATATATATTACATGGAGTTCGCAAGCTTAAACAAGCTTGTGAAGAGTTACAAGGAATTTACGGCGTTGAGGGGTCCATTTGGGTCACGAGTTTTTGTGGGGATTGGAGGTTTCTTGCAAGTGGGGGAGGGGGGGGGGGGGGGGGGGGGGGGGGGCGGGCCGGGTTTGAGTGAGTGAATATTTGTTTAGGAGTTATTTATAGTATGGTTTGAAACGTTTCACAGAAGTGTAACTCTAAAATTATATTTTCTCCATCCCAGGTTTTTTGGAATTTTTCCAAAAGATCTGGGCACACGGATTAAGAAAAAAGTAGAGTATGTAAATGTGAAGTTAATTAATAAATATAAAAAAAATGTACTTTATTAACTTTTATGAGTGTAAATTATTTCTTTTCAAGATAGAAAAAAAAGTTAGTATGTTTCAAATAAAGAAAAAAGAAAAAAAGAGTTAGTATAGAGGGAGTATATATTTTTAGGCCTAAACAGAAAAGAGAAAAACACAAAATCACACTCCACTAGGAGACTTTTACTTTGCATCCTTTAATTTTCATTTTTGCACAAGAAAATCTATAAATATATAAAAGCAGAAGTAGTTGTACTTGTACACTTGGTTGATGATTTCGGTGGAGTGTGAACTGCTACTCGCTCAGTCGTGTAACCGTGATATACACTTCCTACAAAAGTGCGTATCTATTAAATTTTAAATTTTTACTTTTTATATTAGAATTATGTAAGTCTGCACTCAAGAATTATCAGAGCACATCCCACTTCCTAGAATTCTCAAAGCCCAGCCCACTTCCTTGAGTCCAAAGTCCAAAAGGACAAAAATATATTTTAAAAGAAAATGAGAAATGGGAGTTGTGGCCACGACATTGAATTCCTACAACTCAAGGTTAGTTAGTTATTTTATTACACGTGTCAATTTTTAATTGATTGTATTATATTAATTAGATAGAATTTGAATTTTAAATTTAAGATATTAATTAGATAGAATTTGAATTTTAAATTTAAGATATTTGTTGATAGAATTTACTAATCGATGTTTGTTTATGTGGCTTTACAACATATCAATCCTATCAAACAATAATCTTTGAATTAATGTTCTTAGGGAGGGAGAGAAGAGAGTTTAGAGAGAGAAATATTGCAGGAGGGATTGTATTAATTGTGTGAAATGTGAGAATTAATAAAATTGTGTGAATAGTACAAGAGAGGTCTTATTTATAGGTGCGCGAGTGTGGGACGACACCTTACGAGCCTATTTGGCTTCCGGTGTTGACGAAGGTCCGTAACCTTCGTCCTAGTCCCTCACACTGCTCCCTACATCGTGCCTCATCCTACTACAATGCCTTAAACTAGATGAGCCTCATTAAAAACCTCGCCATAAACCACCTTGTGGATAAACCGAATGGAGGGAAAAAGAGTGCAACCATCGGGACCTAGCAGGCTACAAGACGAGCTCGTGGGCGAGCTCGTGGGCGAGCTCCAACGCCTTGTGTGATTTTTCGGGTGCCATGTGATAACGGACCTGGGCGAGGTCCTCGTGGGGTAGGGGCGAGCCTCTTGAGCGAGCTGCGTGGGCGAGCTGCCCCCATGTGGGTGAGCTGTGTGGGCGAGCTGCGTGGGTGAGCTACCCCCAGGTGGGCGAGCTGCGTGGGTGAGCTGCGCGGGCGAGCTGCCCCCATGTGGGCGAGCTGCGTGGGTGAGCTGCCCCCACGTGGGCGAGCTTCGTGGGCGAGCTGCCCCCATGTGGGCGAGCTCTGGACCTCCGTGGATCCGGGCGGGCCCTGGCGACCTGTCAAGCCTTGGTGGTTATTCTTACGTCAATTGTGTTAATTCGCCATGTCAACATTCGGCCAGCTCCCTCATGTTGGCCTTGGTCAGGGCTGGCGACCTAGTCCTCGGCCTGCTGGGGACCTCGACGAGGTCCTTGCCCACCTCGGCCAGCTCTCTCATGTTGGCCAGCAACTCCGTGATTTATTCTTGTAATCATCTACCAGTAGTTTGCTTTAGTTCGCTTATCAACAATATTATCTTATGTATATATATATATATATATATATTAAAATTCGAGATTTTTTTCTTTATATATAGACAAACACAAATTCTAAATACAATATTTTACCGTATCTGACCCGTGCAATATATTCAAATAAAAATTCGTGAATTTTTAATGGATCAAATCGAGTCCAATTAAAATTTCAAGAAAAATTTTCGACAGTCCCAAAGTGTATACACATAATAAAGTTTGAAATTGTGAAGGATTGTTGATAAAAAAAAATATATATGTTGAAGGTTATGTATATTGAGGAGAGAAAAAATGTATTATTTATTAAAAGATTGAGAATATTATTTTAAAGTGTTTATTTATTAAATTTTAAAGTATTTATTATATCAAATTAATTCCTTTTTAATTATTATTTTGTTAAATTTTAAAATTATTTCACAAAATTTAGTACATAGCTAAGAATTATATGAACAATTAATATTTTTATATTAATAAAAATTAATAGTAACATAAGTTAATTAAATCAATTAATAGATAGAACAAATACATTTAATTTATAAATTTTTATTATAATTTATTTTACTACATTATTTTGTATTTAAAATTTATAATATTAAGTTGGTGGGAGAATCACTAGTAGGGAAAATAAAAGCAGTTGCCTTGCCCCTGACAATTGGTGGTAAAAAGGTAAATTAAATATTTTTGGGCTAAAAGAAAAATCTAAAACCCAACGCCCTCTAGACTAGTATTTCTGAATTTTGATTCAACTGTAGCAGACACTGGCGAACATTCGGATTCGGTTACCCGATTTCCAACCGTAACAATTACCGGGTTCGGGCCATAATCTGTATATGATCTGAGGTGGAAGGAGCACTCTCAGTAGATCCTGGTGCCGGGGGGATCCGACTATGGATGTGTTGCAGGAATCGGGTTGGGAGGAGCTCCGGAAAGAAGCTCGGAAAATCGAAGGCGATCTCGATGTAAAGCTATCTTCCTATGCTAAGCTAGGCGCTCGTTTCACCCAAGGAGGTACGATGTTTTTATTCACCACCATCAATCTGCTGGAATTTTACCTTTTTTTTGTTTCTTTTCTTAATGTTGATTGAAGATGTGGTTTTCGGGTTTGCTGATGGTAATTGGCGATATGGTTTCTAATTGTTAGGTACATTTAGGAATATCATACTCTGAATTGAAGAAATTTAGACCGTTTAGTGCCGCACATCTACGAGGTCTTAGGTTTCCTAAATTAAAAACACAGAAAAAATGATCGAAATATGCAAAAAAATAAAAAAAATCGTGATCTATGATCTGATTCCTTGCTTTACCACTGCATGTAGCAATTGCTCTTTCGTTTGGTGTACTTTTATAAACAAAGTCACATGACCTTGAAGTTCATGGTTTTACAGGGGTTAATTTTGTTGTGTTGTGGTCTGTTTTGAAATTTTGAATCCTCAAGGTTTTTGTTAAGAGTTATTGCTTAGAATCTGAATAAAATGAATCAGATGTAAATAATCTAATGTATGAAATAGTAAAAAATGTGGATTTAACTAAAATGAAATTTTATAATATAGAGATGTAACATGGACATGACCTTAAACTCTAATTTATTGACTGAGCTACGGAAATAATAAACTCCAATAGTAACTTTCATAGTGAGTGAAGAAATACCCGTGCAATGTTTACATATGAGGTTTAGTTGTTCATGTAGTAGCATATGCTTGTCAATGCATACTGGCAGTCTGCTAAGTTCAGGGTTGCATTGCCCCTTCTACAGTGACTGTAACTTTGGAAATATTTATGCATTTGAATCATGATGTACTTAAATTATGAACCTCTGATAGATATGATGAAGCGTGAAACTCTTGTCAATATCTTTCTTCTTCCTTCCCTTCTGCCATTCTGAAGATTATAATGGAGGAACTATGAAGATAGTCATAGGCGGCCTCTAAGTTTAAAGTGTGTTTAGCCTGCACATATTACACTATTGTGCATTTATAGCTTCATTTAGAAGCCCCTTCAGATAGTGTGTTATAGTCCACAAGCTCAAGTTGAGCCTGTTTATATTGATTTAATTAATTAAAAAGAGTATTTTAAGAGAATATCTCGATATAGCTATTGGTTTAGGAAAGTATGCCATTTACCAGGCTTGTGTTTTCACATAGCATGTGCATATAACTGTATTCATTGTTCTTACATTGAGATCTGGACAGAGGCCCAGATATGTCATCTTTAAGCATAAGGAGCAATCACTGTGTCTGAATAGTTTGAACTGTGACCAATGTGGTGCAGCAATGTTGCATTTAAAGAATTTTTCTGTGCAGATATACTGGAACAGTTTGTTGCAGTCTTTGAAATGAGAACCAATTTCGTGTATAGACAGTGCAAATTGACCTGAGAAATCTTGTGTTTTTGTTGTTTCAGGTAATGTGGATGCTGGTTCACCAACTCTTGGATCCAGCAGGTCATGGAAGTCTATGGAGATGGAGATTCAATCATTGCTGGAGAAGCTACTTGATATAAATGATTCGATGAGTCGATGTGCTGCATCTGCTGCACCTACGACTTCAGTTAATCAAAAGCTTGCTAGACACAGGGACATTCTGCATGAATTTACTCAGGTTATTTAGCACATATGACCGTTTCACTTTTGATGAGTCTCTGACACTTCTGATCTAGCATATTTATTCGTTAACAAGAAGAATAGAAGTAAGTACAATGGTTTCTCAGTTGCTTTGTCACTCTAAACACTGTTGATATGGGTCATGCACATCTGCTTACACTCTTTTTACTTGGTTCCACAGTCATCATTTGCAATAACAAGATCCAGAGTTATTAACTGAAATATCCGTCATGATTCTGTATTCTTGTATGACTACCATCTGTCTGACAACACATCATTGGTTTTCTCATCACTGGAGTACTTGGATTAAGTATCATAGGAATGAGACTATATTCAACTGGCCTGCCAGTTTTTTCTGCTCTTCCCACCCATGTTTATCTTTCCCATTTTGACTACATGTTCTGCGATATTTTGGGATGTGATTGATTAGAAGCTTATTGTGTTTGATGGTTATGAAATTTTAAGAACAACCCTTTTACAGTTTTTGTATCTTTTCAAGATCCTGTGAATGCTCATGGGCCTCTGCTTGTTTTAATATATTGTGCCTCTTTTTTACTTGTCAAATTGACTCCAAAATTTCTATAGGAATTTAGACGAATCAAGGGAAATATTAACTCAATGAGGGAACATGCTGAACTTCTCAGTTCAGTGAGAGATGATATCAGTGAATATAAGGTTAGTGAATTTAATATAACTGTGGATATGAATAAATTTGTTCAGAAGCCTCATTACCTAAATTGAATTTTATACAGGCCTCTGGTAGTGTCTCCCCAAGAATGCAATTACTACGGGAAAGAGCTGCTATACATGGAAGCATATCTCATGTAAGATTTATAATCTGTTGACTATAGTGGTCTGCACTTGGTAGTAATTGCAGATAAATGTTTGTTTGTGATGCATTGAGCCCGTGTAGTGAGAATGTGATCATTGGATGATGTTAAAGATGCTTTAGTGTTTCAATTAATTTCTCTGTGCAAAATACTAGATAGCTTATATAGAACCTGATTCCATCTCTCGCATTCTGACCGTTTTCTGAATCCTAATGAGACGAACGGTTTGGCCATTTGGATGCAGAGTGCTGTTTGGAGCACACTATCTTGTTTATCTAGATGAATGAGTGGAAAAACTGAATGGCCAACTTTTTTTGTTTATCTTGTTTACTTGGTGGCTGTTGTGGTCGTAATGCATCTCTTGCGTTCTGACCGTTTTCTGAATCCTAATGAGACTAACGGTTTGGCCATTTGGATGCAGAGTGCTTTTTGGAGCACACTATCACTTCTAGATGAATGAGTGGAAAAACTGAATGGTCAACTTTTTTTGTTTATCTTGTTTACTTGGTGGCTGTGGTGGTCGTAATGCATCTCTCGCATTCTGACCGTTTTCTGAATCCTAATGAGACGAACTGTTTGGCTATTTGGATGCAAAGTGCTTTTTGGAGCACACTATCACTTATAGATGAATGAGTGGAAAAACTCAATGCTTAACTTTTTTAGTTTATCTTGTTTACTTGGTGACTGTTGTGATCGTAATACAT
The DNA here is from genome assembly GCA_026898435.1 of Prunella vulgaris. Taxonomy (NCBI): domain Eukaryota; kingdom Viridiplantae; phylum Streptophyta; class Magnoliopsida; order Lamiales; family Lamiaceae; genus Prunella; species Prunella vulgaris. The sequence goes on from JAPKLY010000041.1 coordinate 1,080,212, forward strand.
TCTACCCATCATTGTAGTTGTAATTTTTTCTTGTTGCCCATGCAATTAATTTTCATAAAAGCTTTGCACCTTGTATAAGGTTTTGCATCTTTAATTACAACTACTGGCAGATTGATGATGTTATTAGTCAAGCTCAAGCAACTAGATCTGCCTTGGGGTCACAAAGGGCCCTGTTTGGAGATGTTCAAGGAAAAGTCAAGCAACTAGGTGACAAATTTCCAGTCATTCGTGGTCTAATTGGTAATTTTCTGTAAAGATATTGTGTTTAGATTTTTTTAATACGAAAAACCCTACTTGATCATGTTGTTTTCTGATCCTCACAGGTTCAATCAGAAGAAAAAAATCAAGAGACACTCTCATCCTATCTGCTGTTATTGCTGCTTGTACGCTTTTTCTTATCATCTATTGGCTTTCAAAGTGAAACAGTATTTCTCATTGTCAATGTTAATTGAGAGAGAATAGGTTTTCCCCATGAATTTTCAGTACATGTTTGTTCAATGTAAAATTTAATTCAATTATGGTTTCTAACCCACCTGCTTACATTATTCAGAAGTTGCATTTTGGTTACTACAATGCACAAAAATACAACAGATAATTCCTTGACATAGTGTGGTGTGGCTTGTATAAAGTATGGATGTGCATTACTACTTCCGCTTTAGGTATCAATTAAAGCCAAGGTACCAACTTTCTTGTGCTCTACCTAACATCTTTGAATCTTGATGAGAAGTTCCTGTTTTTCTGTCTATGTTTAGTACATCAATTACAACATGAAATTTGTTGAGGTGCTTTAACTTCACTTAGGTTGTGTATGGATTGAAAGATTTGGATTTTTAGATTTCAAATGCTTTGAAAAATAGTGGGAAGTTATACAGCTCAATAATCTGAACAACTCTTAGAATGGGTGGGATTAAAACCTGTCTCTATGGGGTGCAGGAGCATGCTTAAACGATTACTATATGATTTTAAATCCTTCTCTCTCCCCAACATTTGAAACATAATTACTCAAACAAGTGTGCGACGAATTTGTTATTGTAGATTTGAAATTAGAGAAATAACTCCGCGCCCACCTGTCTCCTGGGCATGTGTTAATGTTGGTATCTTCTAGAGGTAGTTGTGGTCTTTAACTCAATGATATGTGTAGTTCGCCTTTCACCTCTGAGCAAAGATAGGGTGTATTTCTCTTTTGTGACAAAATGAGAGTTCTTGAGGGTCCCAAATCTGTCTAGCCTTTTTCATTCATAAAGGGGTGCCAGATCTAAAGAACCAAGTATTGAGTCTGACTCTAAATGCTAGGATGAACTTGGTATCGATTTAAATCCTGGATTGCAAATTGGTATTGCATCCAGTGAATGTCACATTGACAAAAAAGCTAAAGGACTATCTGTCGATAAACTGGGACCTGGTGCTTAGGCGGGGCCTTGGGGAGATGGGATCTATCGTTTAGGTAGGGTCACACTTGTATTGAATGTTAGCATGCGAGTAATATCTGTTTTACTAAGAAACGCGAGTTATTTTAGCAAAAGTGATAGTTGTACCCGGTCGTATCGTGCAACTGATGTACAAGAGCGTTGATTAACGTTAATTTGAAGAAACGGATATAAAACTTTGTTGGTGTGGCTTGTCACTGGGGAGGTTGGGGGAAGCACTGTAGTAGGTATGTCTAATAATTGATAGTTACTGTTTGTATACAAACACAGGGACAAACTTGTGCTGGGATGTTAAATGCTTGTAGGCCAAACTTATTTACTCAAGTTTACATTCAGCAGTTTCACAATCTTTAAAAGATTCTATAGCTATGTTGCACATTCATTTGATAAAGAACATTTCTGTTTTATTTATGTTCAATTTTTCTCACTGCAATTTAGAATGGTGGAGCCAGTTCCACTTTCATGTTTTCTAGGACAGGTTGTTGGACTTTGGATTTTATTTTTAATCTTTTTCCTTAATTCAAGATTTGACTTTATTTAATTTCAGTCATGGAGCTCCAGTGAAAATACAATTTTTACCTTTGATTTTAATTTTACCATAATGTCACTCACACGTGCCTAATGTATGACTATATATCCTACTTTGTTCCCTTTCCTTTTGGTATGGGGGAGTTAAAAAGGGGGATGGAGATTTAAATGAGGCTGTGATTAAGAGGATGGTAGCATGTCCTTTGGCCCAAACTTTTTGTCACCTTTTCAAATAATCAACTTTTCTCTTTCTTTCTTTTTACAAACATCATCAAAGTATGGGATTTCAAACGTAGTACCTGGACTAATTAAATGTCTTAGCTGAATTTTGCATACCTTTTCTTGTGGGGTTTCTGCACCCACTTAGTACCTTGACTAGTCTGCATGAAAAACGATCCCCAAGACATGCTTTCTCTCTCTCTCACACATACACACACCTATACATTATATGCCACGTATATATATATATAGAGAGAGAGAGTATGCTGTATGTATATGTATAGTTTTTGAAGTGAAAGGTACGTGTGTAGCTATATGTATAGGCAGGTGTAGGTCTAGATCTGTCTATATGTATATGTGCTACTTTACTACTATATGCATGATGCATGCATGTATACATACATACAGAGAGAAAAGACGCCCCTAGTGTTGAGCTTAGCTTAAGATGCTATAAACATGTTTCACTGCCCGTATCTCATTAACTGCTTCCACTCTTTATCGATTTTCACAATTTCACACTCCAATGTGCCTGCTTCTTTTTTTCTAGTGTACCCTAATTCCTAGTGACCGGCAATTGGAGCGAATCGGGACGGATACCTCAATATCCATGTCTGCTCCGTGTTTGTGCTCCGTTGATCCGCCCTACTCCATGTTTCACTGCGGGGCAGCATTTTGAGATCCATGTCTGTCCCGCGCGGGGCGGATCTGATCTGCCCCTCTCCATCTATTAAATTTTCATAATTTTACAAAATCAATATATTAAAAAAAGCTAAATACAAAATATTAAAAATTCACAATTTAATCAATAATAATGCATCCAAACTACCAAATCATATCCAAGATTTGATTATTTTAAAATATATATAATTCTATATATTATATATATTTATTTAATATTATATATAATTAATATTATATGGAGCGGGGCGGGGCAGATCAGGGCAAAAAATATGTAGATTCATGCCTGATCTGCTCCGCAAGCGGGGAGGGGCTGATCTGCTCCATTCTCAAAACGGGGCAGATCAGGGCCGATCCAAACAGAGTGAGGCGGATTGGATCAACTGCGGGGCGGGTCGTTTTGTTATCCCTACTAGTTTCGTCAACACTAAATTTAAAATGTTCGCTTTTGTGTTATGAAGATTATTATCTTTATTATCTCTCAAAATCAATTATTTTATTTATAAATAGACTTCACAGTTTTTATTTTATTTACTATTTTTCAAAATCCGTGCAAACACAATAGTGCGCATATTTAGTGGACGGAGGGAGTATGTGGTGCCTTATTATGATCTCGTATTTTTATACGATGAGTCAGTACTGTGATTGATTTACCTTATTAGTTGTTCAATTAAATATACTCTCTCCATCACAACTCTTTTTTTTGCAATTTTTATTTTGGGATGTTCCAATTCTTTCTTCTTACCTTAAAAAGGAAATAATTTACACTTACAATAGAATACATTTTTTATATTTTATTAATTAACTTCACACTCACATACTCTACTTTTTCTAAATCCGTGTGCCCAGGTTTTCTTGAAAAAAGATCCGGGATGGAGGGAGTATTAGTTAGATAATAATATTGTTAAAGAAAACATAATTAATACTTCTTCCATCCTGAAAGACGTTGTGATATCTTTTGGGCATCTAACAATATTGTTAAAGAAAACATAATTAATACTTCCTCCGTCCTGAAAGATGTTGCGAAGAAAAAAATATAAAAAATATATTTTTATGAAAATAATGCGTTAATATGAGTATAACAAAAGTGCTTTATAATAATGTTATAAATAGTGATATGCATTTGAATCTGATGAAATGAAATACGAGGGTTATCGAGGACGGTGGGATATGGAACAGAAAAAAACATTTATCTTAATGATCATTTAAGTCTATTGCAACCTGACAATTTAATGAATTTCGGACCACACACAATTAATTAATATTATTCCAGAAGTGTGTTTGGATTTTCTGAAGTTTGTTTTATAAGTATGAAATTTTGCAAGAGATGAGTGACATTTCAAAATATATAACCGGAATTTACATTTCAGTTTGAAGGGGGAAAAGAGTTGAATTGTGCTCGTAAAATAAAAACAGCTAAAATGATGGAGCAAGTTTTATGTGGGACAGTATTATTATAAAATTAGTACTAAAAATATTACTTCCTCTATCCCACAGAAATTTGCACACTTTTCTTATTTAAACGTTCCACATAAATTTGCACACTATTAAAAAAATTGATTTACGTGCATACTCACAAACATATATTTATATTGGACAATGCTAAATATCAAGACATCCAGATATCCAGACAAAGGTAATTTTGGAAATAATAATTTAAGACACAAGTTAAATGTCATTTTTACCATTTAATTTTCTCTCTCCTAAATTGGAACTTACATTTCAATTTTCTCTCTCCTAACTTGTATTTCCAATGCAACGTTCAACTCTCAACTAAAATTTATTAATAAATACAGTAAATATAATATATCTTAAATCTCTTTCAATAGTTTCTCCTCTTCCATTTTAAATTCTTTTAACAAACCTTCTCCATTTTACATTCAACAAACCTTCTTCATTTTATCTTAAAAAAAATATGCAAAAATTCTATGTAGTATTTAAAGGAGTACGAGTAGGGATCTACGATAATGGGTCTTGAATAACAAAATTAATGCGTTTGATATGAAATGTCAATCAAATTTATTTTAGTATGAAAATTATTAAAATATAATTTAGGGTTTAAAATGGGGTTGTGTATGAGTAAATTTAGGATTTAGTGGGTCTTTACTAACAAAATTTAATTTTACTACGAAAATATATTCTACAAAAAAAAATTATTAAAAGATTTGTACGAAAATATTAATTTTTCTATTCATGGTTAACAAAAAATAATATTAAAAAAGATTTGTACGAAAATATTATAAGTTAACAAAAAAAATATTAAAAAAGATTATTAAGCTATTTTATGTTTTAATAAGTGGGTTTGTGGATGAGTGAAATTAGGGTGAGAGTTAATTATTATGCCGTCAGTTAATTAATATTCACTCTCTCTCACACTTCGCATGTTTTCATATCACAATAAACTAGAACATAATCAATTTGTTAATTAATTCAAATTCAAATTCAAATTTGAATCTTAAGAAATTGGATTCGGAAAAATTGTTATTCATGGTTTAGTGAAAATTTAATTAAAAAAAATTAAAATTCGTAATAAATTACTATATATAATATAATGTATCTCAAAATAAATTAAAATTAAGATATTAAAAAATTTGTCAATATAAATTATCTTTAATTTTATACTTTTTCAATCTTTAATAAAGTTTGCTACATAATTGTTTTTAAATTATTTTTGTTTTATTTATACTTTTGAATTCTTAACTGCTCTTTTTAAATTCGAATCTCTTTAGATATATTTCGAATTTAGATTAGTATATTACGAATTTTATATTATTAATGAATTTGGATAGATTATATTATTACGAATTTTATATTATTAATGAATTTGGATAGATTATATTATTACGAATTTAGATTAGTATATTACGAATTTTATATTATTAATGAATTTGAATAGATTATATTATTACGAATTACTCCCTCCGTTCATGATATTTAGTCTACTCTAGTTGTGCACGGTTATTAAGAAAAATTTGATGTTGATGTGTAAAAGTGAGTGTGTTAGTATAAAAAAGTGTTAATTATTAATAAAGTATTTGATGTGATGTGTAAAAGTGAGTATATGTGTATAAAAAAATAAAAATAATGATTAAAAATTTTCCATATTAGGTAGGTAGACTATTTATTGTGGACGGTTATTTAAGACAACGTGAACTAATTTTCATGGACGGAGGGAATATATATTATTAATGAATCTCTTTAGATATATTTCGAATTTAGATTAGTATATTACGAATTTTATATTATTAATTTTTAAAAATATAAATTTAATGATAATAATAATAATGATATTTTTGTTTATAATAATAATATCTTTGTATATAATAATAATAACGATATCTTTGTAAGTTAAAATAATAATGATAATGTATAAGTGATATTTATAGTGTTTAAGTATTTCACACTATAAATATTAGTAATTCAATTAGAATGAACGCTAGTACCACTATCAATAGTACACTAGCACTTTATAGTACTAATGTTGATACTACTTAAATGTAAGTTTAAATTAGGTCTATATCTTTGTAATATATATTAAGAATAATAATAATGATGATTTATAAGTGATATTTATAGTGTTTAAGTATTTCACCCTATGAATATTAGTAATTCAATTAGAATAAACACTAGTATCATCCTTAATAGTACACTAGCACATTATAGTACTAATGTTGATACTACTTAAATGTAATTTTGAATTAGGACTATATCTTTGTAATATATATTAAGAATAATAATAATGATGATTTATAAGTGATATTTATAGTGTTTAAGTATTTCACACTATAAATATTAGTAATTCAATTAGAATGAACGCTAGTACCGCTATCAATAGTACACTAGCACTTTATAGTACTAATATTGATACTACTTAAATGTAAGTTTAAATTAGGTCTATATCTTTGCAATATATATTAAGAATAATAATAATGATGATTTATAAGTGCTATTTATAGTGTTTAAGTATTTCACCCTATGAATATTATTAATTCAATTAGAATAAACACTAGTACCATCTTCAATAGTACACTAGCACTTTATAGTACTAATGTTGATACTACTTAAATGTAAGTTTAAATTAGGTCTATATCTTTGTAATATATATTAAGAATAATAATAATGATGATTTATAAGTGATATTTATAGTGTTTAAGTATTTCACCCTGTTAATATTAGTAATTCAATTAGAATGAACACTAGTACCACTATCAATAGTACACTAACACTTTATAGTACTAATGTTGATACTACTTAAATGTAAGTTGATATTAGGTCTATATCTTTGTAATATATCTTAAGAATAATAATAATGATGATGTATAAGTGATATTTATATTGTTTAAGTGTTTCACACTATGAAGATTGGTAATTCAATTAGAATGAACGTTAGTACCATTATCAATAGTACACTAACACTTTATAGTACTAATGTTGATATTACTTAAATGTAAGTTGATGTTAGGTCTATATCTTTGTAATATATCTTAAGAATAATAATAATGATGATGTATATGTGATGTTTATATTGTTTAAGTGTTTCACACTATGTATATTTGTAATTCAATTAGAATGAACACTAGCATCACTATGAATAATAAGTGTTTAAGGAAATAACCTAATAGTATTACTCTTTTGTGAAGATGGTATTAGGAAATAACCTAATAGTATGTAATACTAGATTGAGCAATTTCTAATACCACCCTCACAAAACAATTATACTATTAGGATCTAAACATCAATATTTGATATTAGGTCTATATCTTTGTAATATATATTAAGAATAATAATA
>JAPKLY010000041.1:1087862-1187203 GCA_026898435.1 Prunella vulgaris
TATAAGTGATATTTATATTGTTTAAGTGTTTCACACTATGAAGATTGATAATTCAATTAGAATGAACACTAGTACCACTATGAATAATAAGTGTTTAAGGAAATAACCAAATAGTATTACTCTTTTGTGAGGATGGTACTAGGAAATAACCTAATAGTATGTAATACTAGACTGAGTAGTTCCTAATAACATCCTCACAAAACAGTTATACTATTAGGATCCCAACATCAAATTATAACATGTCAACATATCGTAATATTCAAATTAAAATTACAATTTAAAAATATGTCAAAATTATAAAAAAAATTAAAACCAAATCGTAAATTGTTTAAGATTATATTTTAAATATTGTAAATGAAATAAAAATAAAAAAATCATAGAAAAATCGTAAAAAAAATCTTTTTAAAAGTGAAAAAAATTTAACCACCATCCATAAATCTCGGCCAACTAAATCCCACTCATTTCTCATTTCAAATTAAATTTATTTTCAAATTACATAATTTATTTTCAAAAAAAAATAAAAATCAACATACCGTAATATTCAAATTACATAAAATATTAGCAAACAAATCGTATATACTCTAAAATACTTAAAATATTAATGAGTGATGACTATTGATTATAATTTAATTAATTAAAATATAATTCTGAGTTATTTCTAATTAATTAATTTAATTTCTACGCCAAAGTTATTTCTTTTATTTAAGTTCCAAAATTATAATTCTAATTAACGGGTTACCATTCCTACGCCAAAGATATTCCTTATATTTTAAATTAATTTAGATTCATATATTAAATAAAATTATTAAATAAAATATCTCGTATGCAAAACTTTATAAAAATTAGAAAAATAATTACATTCAAATATTCAAATATTCAAACTTGGAAGTGGTTGGTTAATTAATAGTAGTGGGATTCGTGATTAAAATAAGTAAAGGTTAATTCATGCACTTACCATTAATTAAGCACGCCTACTAATAAATGAGAATAATTCAAATGATCTAGAATAATTTAATAGAATAATTATTTTAATTTTAATAAATTATAATTTCAGAATCTAGATATCCAAATGAGAATAATTCAAATGACGTAGGAATGAGAATAATTCAAATGATGTAGAATAATTTAATAGAATAGAATAATTAATTTAATTTTAATAAATTATAATTTAAGAATCTAGATATTCAAATGAAGTAGAAATGAGAATAATTCAAAACATGTAGAATAATTTAATAGAATAATTAATTTAATTTTAATAAATTATAATTTAAAAATCTAGATATTCAAATGATGTAGTTACCGTTTAATTAATTAAGTATTGGAAGTGGGTTGGTTAATTATAGTAGTGGGGTCATGATTAATATAAGTGGGGTTAATTAATGCACTGCACGCCTACTAATAAATCTGCACCTAAAATAATTAGAGGTAAATTAGTAATAAAATAATTAATTTAATTTTAATAAATTAAAATTATTGTCTGGATGTCTGGATGTATGGATACTAATCTTTACCGATATATATTTACACATATGCCTCTACTTTATATATAAAACACACTTTCCTTAAAAAATATGTCATCCCGTAGAGTGCAAATTTTTACGAGACGGAAGGAGTATTATTTATTACATTTTAAATTAAAGTATATTAAAAGATGTACTCCTTTAGTCATTAACTTCATATTTTTTTGATCCGTTCACAAATTAATCAACTTTACACTCTTAAAATAAATTTTTTTACGTAAACTTCATGGTCTTCACAATATTCTTAATTTTACACCAACTATTATTACTTTTGGAATCACAAACATATTTATTTATTTTAATGTGAAACTAAACTTGATGAGATGAAGGGTAAACTTTCTATTAAAGATGCCTCACATAATATTTTTTATTAATCAGTCAGACTTTCTAATTGTAAACTTTCTAATAAATTTTAATAACTTTAACTAATTAATATCGTTAAAAAATACAAATAAATCGGTATATTATGCCAAACAAAAATGATCTATATATATGATGTGGTGAAGGAGCTAGGTGGGGATATTTAAAAGGCAAGAAATTGAAAAGTGTTTAAGGTCAACGACAGGGAGGGGGCTGACGGCCAATTCAAGAATGAGATAATTACAACATATATATATGTAGACAAATACATATACATACATGGCTTCTCTTTCATTTTGGTGGCTACTTCCTATTATCTAGTGTTACCTTAATTACTCTCTCTCTCCCTCCCTCCCTCCCTTAACTTTAGATTGGTACACATTTTTGTTTTATTTGAGTTGGTCACTTGTACAATATTACACATATAATATAAATATATTTAATGAAGGAACAACAATTTGCGGATCCTCCATGGGTCATGTCATGTCATGTCATGTCGGGTCAAACAAATTTTTCCAAAAGAATTGCGCAAAAATAAATAGAAAATCTCGCTTCTATGTCCTATAAGAGAAAATATATATTAATATAAATATAAATTTGTGTTACTATACGAAGAACATGATAGAATTACCAAAAAATACATGTTTGAAGAACAATATAAATGAGAAAACTATATACAGTGGTGAAACAATTCATGCATCTGGAATATAGATGAAAATTAGTTCACAATATTTGAATAATGTTTGAAGAACAATATAAATAAAATAATCATTTTTTTGAACCCCGATCTCTCTCTAAAAATCCTCTCTCGTTTTCGAGAAAATAATCAGCCATTGCCGCTGATGGTGACGAAGACAATGGCAGCGTGAGGACAACAATGCAAATCGTGGGGACGGCGGGCGCTGCCATGATTGCATCGTTGGTCACAGCCGTCGCCTCATACGAGTTCAAATAAATGAATTATGATGCGATTTTTCTTGATTCTGGGACTTTGATGCACTATGTTCTTGATTTTTCTTGATTTTGGGGCTGTGACGCGTTATTTTCTTGATTTTCTTTATTCTTGGGGGGAGAAATTGAAACCGTAACTTGGCACGGCGACCCGGAGGGTGTACGATTTTCAATCGCATACAACCGGTGATTTACGGTCATGACATCATCTATTTTATCTGTTTGCCCAAAAACATTGATCTGAGCCTCCATTTTATTCATTTTAGACGATTATTTTTCTGCAAATAAGTTATGCAAAAAAATAAATTGTATTATTTTTTATGTTTGTGTTATTTTTATTTAGATGATTATGCAAAAAAATGCTCTATTATGCATTTTTTTTGTTAATACATAAATTTTACTGTGCCATGTAATTTTTTTTTAATTAAGCAAGTTATTTTACACATTTGCATAATTTTGTTATTATTTAGATGATTATGCAAAAAAATTTGTTCCATTATGCAAAAAGTGCATCAAATGATTGAAGTCAGAAATCAGTAAAATATTTGAGAAGTTATAAGAAGTGTGTGATTGCTATAAAAGAAAATGATAAATAACATAAAATTTTATAAAAGTAAGTAAAAGAAAAAGGAAAAAAGATAACAGTGTATGACTACTATCATATCACTGCTGTAAAAAACTGCTAAACTACATCAAGCATAAAAAAGATTGGGAGCCCCTCAAATTGTATGATTCCTAAATAAAGGAAAATGAATGTATTGATTCTAAAATATATATTTATAATTGTATGGTTATGTAACCGATCCCTTTTCAATTAAATTAAAGACTTTATTTTGGAGGGATAAATTTGTGAGAATTGAAAAAAAATATGTAAAATTGACAAATATTAAAAAATATAATTTAAATCCAAAAATGATGAACTTTATAAAACGAAAAATGTTTTTTGTATAAAAGCAAAAGTAGTGTCCTTCAAAAAAAGCAAAAGCAAAAGTAGTGTCGTTATTAATATCTTTTTGTTCTAGTTATTTGTTAATCACTGTAATTATTCCATATTCATTTTTTATTGAAAAAGTAAAAAAAAAACCCTTATAATGCACAGAAATTGCAGAATAAAACCGGAAAATACTTTAGAAAAATTATAAAATAATTCACAAAATTGACACCAATTATAAATTGGTTTTGTGCAGAAAAAAAATATACTTTTGTGAAAAGAGAATTTATACTTTTATACAAATGTTATGAACCAATTTATAAATACATTCATTTTTTAATCAATATGCAAATACCTCAAATATTTTTTCTGATGATAAGGGTAATACTAGAGTACTAAGAGAAAAAAAGTTTTTTAGAATCATAACTTATTGAGTGTCAGCTTCTGGTCCCAGAAATTTTAACTTTTCAATTTTGGTCCGGTAACTCTTAGAGTTTGTCCAATTTTGATCCAAAAAATTTTGACTTTTCGATTTTGGTCCCGTAACCCTTAGAGTTTGTCCAAGTTTGGTCCATTTTTTACCGAAAAAGTGAAAATAATATTATTTTTTATCATGCACGGTGCACATGGTAGTTGAATTTGAAAATTTCCATCATCCTCGCTGATATTTTATAATTTTTATTAGTGTTTCAGCAATATAGAAAAATAAGAAAATAATAGAAAATAAATTAAAAAAATAAATTTATTTGGCACCCACATCAGCAAGAGTACCAAAAAATTCCAAATTCAACCACAACATGCGTTGTGGATGGCAAAAAATTACATTATTTATATTTTTCGGTAAAAATGAGATCAAAATTAAACAAACACCAAAAGCTACGGGATTGAAATTGAAAATTGAAAATTTTTTAGATTAAAATCGAATACTCAATAAATTATATGACAAAAACTTTTTAGTTTAGAGTACTAATATAGCACTACAAATGGAGTAGTATTATTTTGAGTGACTTACATATAGGTTCAAAAAAGTTACTATATTTACGAATAGGTGTTGTGCAGAAAAAAAATATGCTTATGTACAGAAAAAAGAATATACTTCTGTGCAAATATTTTGAACTTATTTATAAATATAGTGACTTTCTTGAACTTACATATAAATCATACTTTTATTTTAGCGTAAATTTATGTAAGAAAAAAAAATAGAAAAAGAATTACTCTTGATGTGACAGTTTCCAATTATGTTGAGTCACAGCCCTCATTTTCAGCAATGTTTGAGCATTGTTCTCCCTGACTTGCAAATTTATAAATGCGCATCAAATTAGAAATTTTGAAAATAAATAAATGGAGTAATTTTTTTGATTAAAAGTGAAACACGAAAGCATTAATTCATTTTAATTCAAAAATATTATCTCTTTGTCCTATAATAAGTTACAAAATTTTCCCTTCAAAATATTCCACAATAATTTACAACTCAAAGAAGAAAACTTTTTCATCAAATATTTACATATTTATATAAAATATTTTTTTTGTGTGTTCATCTATGCTCAATCCAACTAATTAATGAATAGAATTTTACTAAACTATATTTTAAAATATTATTTACTTTGTTTTTGGATTATTTTTACACTTTCATTATATTCTCCTTGTACAAAAATAGTAAAATGTGAAAATCCATTCAAAATAAAGAAAGTACTTTTTTTCCCAAAAATTCGTTTTTTGCAAATTGTTGGGGTTTGTAAAATAAATATGGGATATTTATAAAATAGTTTAAAAAAGTGATTACAAAATAAATATTTGCATAGATACATAAATTTTTTATTTGTACAGAATCAATTTGTAATTAATACTCCCTCTATTCCGTAGAATTTGCACCCTATGAAATAAAATATTTTTAAAGAAAAATATATTTTATATATAAAGTAAAGACATAAATTTAAATATGTGTATAAGTATGTGAGTACACACAAATTAATATTTTATTTTTGTATTGTACAAATTTTTGTTTAATATTCAAATAAAAATGTGTATAAAAGAAGAATATTAATTTTGTGAATGACCTTGTAATTTTTCAAAATAATTAATACTACATGCATATAGTATGTATATATAGGGCAAATGGAGTTAGCATAAAATAGTGCAAGGACAAAGGGCAATGAATGAAAAGATGTGAGTGGTTTCAGCTTTCACTGACAATTACGTATGTATGTGTGTCTGACTGATCAGTCAAATCACAAGAAAAACAAAATAATAAAAAATATGTTACCCCTTCATTTGATTTATGAATTTTTGGCTGAAATATAGTTATCTACTCCTCCGTCCCAAAACTACTTTCACACTTTTCTTATTTGGACGTCCCAACTCTTCTTTCACACATCAAAAAAGGAAATTTTTCTCTCTCACAAAAATCAACAAAATACACTTTTTCTTATTTTATTATTTAACTTTACACTCACATATTTACTTTTCCTTGGTTCGCGTGCCCGGAACTACTATGAAAGTAGTTCCGGGACGGAGGTAGTATTTTTTTTTTATCAAAAAATTTATGCATATGGATTAAAAAGAAAGTAGAGTATATGAGTGTGAAGTAAATTAATAAAATATAAAAAATATATTTTATTAGTTTTTGTGAATGAAAATTATTTTCTTTTTAAGATAGAAAAAAAGAATTAAAACTTTTTAAAATGAAAAAAATGGAAAATAAAATTGGGAGGGAGAGAGTATTTATTTACCTATTGTGCATTCTTTAATAAATTTAGAGAGAAAATATGTCTAGTGAAAAATAGACATTGGAATCTCCAGATGCAATAAAAACATTTTCTAATTGCAATATAAAACAAAACTAAAATGACAACAAAAATAACTTTTCAGTGTTTGAACTTTAAAGCAATCAACTCGATTGGAACTTGAAAATAGGCAAGGAATTCATTATTCACAAAATTTTCACTCTCTACTTAAACATCCACAATTTTGGGACGTCATAATTCCTTTTCACAAATTTACATTCAAAGAATTAAATAAAATATATTTTATTATTTAATTTCACACTCACATACTCTATTTTTTTAAAATTATATACTTATTATTAACAAAATTCAACTACATTAATTAATTACAAGGGCCTGAAAAAATAATCTTGCATAAATTTTGACATGGGCGGGTTTTAAAAAATTCGGATTTGAGATTTTAAAATATAAATCTCATTCTCCTTTGAGTTTTAAAACTGAATTTTTAAAATCTTAACTCTGTACCTTTATAAATATTCTATAAAATTTATCAATTAATTATTATTATTATTTTTATTTATCCCAATATCTATTCAACAAATAATCATTTAATAATTCAACATTATTTATTTTACATTATAAAGTTAAAATCTATTCTAATAAAAAATTCTACACGAACACAGATTTTAAAATCCATTAATCTTTAGAGTCGATTTTTAAAAATCACTTAAAATCTAAATAATATTGAGAAATAACAAGCACATATTTATTTGTTAAGAGTTAAAACCATTGTTATTACTGAGATTTACTATCTGCCTTGGAAAATATTTAAATAAAAAGTATTTTAATCGAGGATACTTTTCTTTTGTTAAAAGTTAAAACACTGGTTAAATTGAATTCTCTCCTTTCTATTTTCAGCACAATTTTTTATTATTACTTCTTAACACCTTTTTTTAAAAAAAAGAAATAAAAATTATTTTCCCATCACCTATATATTTATACGACTGTGACAACCTCTTTTGTCTTTTCTTTTTTCCCTTTAATTTCCACTAGTTGGGCGATCTAATTTAAACATTAAGCAATGCTAGTTTTTTCTGTTTAATTAGAGGTGACTTCCACTTTATCAGTTGTGTTGGTTGAGATTATTTTAACTTTATAAGCTCGACAAAATGCATATCTTATATTCTCGAATATATATATATATATATATGTGAAAAATTTTAGTGTGCACTCTTTTTTTTTCCTTTTTTTTTGTTTAAAGTTTTTTTTTTTTTTTGAAAGTGGTATATTAATTTAATAAAATTCAATTAATATTATGTTACAAATTTAAAATTTTGCTTTCAGACTATGTTACTACATAGACAAAAATGTGTTACTAAAATATAAAATATGTGTTACAAATCCTTAAAAAATTAATTTTTTGTACTTTTAAAATAACTATAGAGAGAATATGTAATTTTGCAAAAATAAAATATATGTTACTTAATTTCTTTTTTATTCTTTTTATTAATTTATGTTTATAATATGTTGTTAATAAACTAATACATCTTTTAATACTTTATAGTTTATATATATATGTTATATAAGTACAATATATATTTTTCTAAAGACAAATAAATATTTGTAAATATAGTAACAGACATTCAATTTTACAGTAACACACATTTGCTCTAATTGTAACACAAATTTACTTCCCAGTTTTGTGTTATTATATGGGCAAATGTGTGTTACTTTAAGGACAAAATGAATTTTATGTGTTTCTTATTTATTCATCATCCCCTTAAAAATCTAGGTATATTGAATCATGTAGTAATACACTTTTTACTATTTTATATATGTTATTATATGAAAAATAATTATTTTTATAAAATAAATAATATATTTGTAAAAAATTACTCCCTCTGTCCACCAAACTATTTCTCACTTTCCTTTTTTGTTTGTCCACAAAACTTTTTCTCATTTCCTTATTTGGAAACAACCTACACTCACAATAAAATTTTGGGTCCCACAATACTCTTACTTTTCCCTTACTTTATCTATCATTTCAATATAATACTACTTTTCATTAAATCTCATGCTCACAAAGAAATGGGAAAAAGATTCATGGACGGAGGGAGTAATATTTATTCTTATAATAATACACATTTACCCTTTATATTATAAAAAAATATTTATATCTATAAAAATAAATGAATATATGTAAAAAAAATAACATTTTATATGATAGTAACATACATTTACTCTAACTGTAACACACATTTACTCATCATTTTGTGTTACTAAATGGGCAAACATATGTTACTATAAGACAAAATGAGTTTTTATAAGAATAAATATGTGTTTCTTATTTATTCATCTTCTTTTTAAAATCCAGATATATTGAATCATGTAGTAATACATTTTTTTCTATTTTATATGTGTTGTTATATGAAAAAATAATTATTTCTATACAAATAAATAATATATTTTAAAAAATAATATTTATTCTTATAGAAAAACATAATTTACTCTTTATATTATATAAAAATATTTATTCTATAAAAATAATGAATATATGTAAAAAGAATAACATTTTATATGATAGTAACATACATTTATCTTAATTGTAACACACATTTGCTCCTCATTTTGTGTTACTATATAGGCAAATTTGTGTTACTATATGGGCAAATACATATTTTTAGTTTAATCATTATATCTTGAAATCTAGGTATATTTAATAACAAATTTTTTACAATTTTATATGTGTTATTATATGAAAAAAATAAGGATTTCTATAATAATAAATATATAAATTATTTGTTAAAAAATAATGTTTTTCTTATAATAACACATATTTTACTCTTATATTATATGAAAAATTATTTATTTTATAAAAATAAATGAATATATGTAAAATAACAACATTTAATAAAGGATTAATTAAGGACTCAGATAAAGGATGGATAGTGTCATCTGTACTATTTTGAATGGAGATGAAGGACCACTACACATATGAGAGAAGAATAGAGAGAGAGGAGTCATATCCTGAATTTCAAATTTGAAATTTCCCACGGATAGTCACACAACAACTAGGGCACACAAATATTCCTACTAAGCAAGTCTACACGAAAACAAACTTATAGAGGGTTTTATAGCTATATTCGGTTAGATACATCATTGTTTTGAATCTACTGCATAAAGAGAAAAGCTTGAAATTTACAACTGTAGACTGCCTAGTCACTTAGCTATACATTCACTTGTTTATGTTCTTTTTCATTAACACTTAAACTTATTCTGCTGGACTCAGAAGTTTCTTAAAACACTTCTTTAAGTGTGAGAAACAACTCTGAAAGAATATTTACAAGTTGAGTTTAATTTCTTTTAATTTCAAACTATACAGTTGTAAACTTTGTAGTCAACAGTTGCAACGTTTAAGTCCAAAACACTTGTTTATTTTAAATAAAGGTACTGTGAAGGCTCTATCTAACCCTTTGTTTTAAAAAAATTAAAGTTTTATTTGAAGGTCTATTCACCCTCCCCTCTAAACTTTCACCACCAATAGAAACACGTAATATTTAGGGGAATTTTTTTTCATAAGGTGTTATTCTTCTATTTATAAATTCTGTTTAAAGAATATATATCATAATTTTAAATAATGTAATAAAAGATGTAACACAATTGTTTAACACACTAGAACATAAGTGGGCTTGAAGAGCCCTTATTTTTGCTCTTAGAGAGCGGTTCAGAAACCGTTGTGCAAGTTCAACCCTTATATATAGAGCGGTTATTAACCGCTCTCACTTAGAGAGCGATATTTAACCGCTCTACAAGGCGTTTCCGTTTTTTTTTTTAAATTATCTTGGCTTATATAGCGGTTTATGAACACTCTACATACTCCCTCCGTCCTATTACTACTTTCAAACTTGCCTTATTTAGATGTCCCAACTCCACTTTCACATACTTAAAAAGAAAACTTTTACACTCACAAAAGTCAATAAAGTATACACTTTAATTTTTTATTTTATTGTTTAACTTTATATTTATATACTCCCTCTGTTCCACAGGAATTTGCACACTTTCCTTATTCGGACGTCCAACACAAATTTGCACACTACCAAAAAAGGAAACATTGATTTACGTGCACACTCACAAACATATACACATATTTACTCATATGCCACTACTTTATATATAAAATATATTTTCTTTAAAAAATATGCCGTCCCGTAGGGTGCAAATTCCTACGAGATGGAGGGAGTATTTTTTTTTAGTTCGCATGTCTCGAACAACTATAAAAAGAGTTTTAAGATGAGGGAGTATTTAACAAGTTGTAAAGGGGTGGCTTAAGGGTATAGTAGTGGGGGTGGGGTTTATAAATGGTAAATACATAAGGATGAAGACAATTAGGAAATTGGGAAGCGAGAAAATAATAATAATAATAATAATAATAATAATAAGGGGTTGGATTGCATGTACACACACAGCCATGCTCATTCATAACTGCGAAAACAACAGGTGAATGAGTGAAAGATAATGACCCCATGCACACGTCCTTTTCTCCCTCTTCTCTCCCCCCACCTCTGCCGCATCTGCTCCTCTCTCTCTCTCTCTCTCTCTCTCTCTAGATCTCTCTCTCTCACACACTCACATTGGGAATGCCGACCTACATTTACATCTTTCTACCTATGGATCATACGATCAAACTTGTCCTTACTTCACTCTTTAATTTATATATATATGTATATACGTATATTATAATAAGGAATATACTCTGAATAAATATAAGTCTTTAGTATATACTTCCTTTGTTATCTTAGTAATTTGCATCACATGGATGTCACATTTTTTTTTAAATAGTGTTTTTATTTATAAAGTAATAGTGTATAGATAAATATGTGAATAGTTTTTTAGTGTACATGTAAATCAATACTTTCTTTTTTAATAGAGTGTAAATTTGTGTGGGAAGTTCGAATAAGGAAAGTTTGAAAATTTATGCGGGACGGAAGGGGTACGTATTATGTTTTCTTTTAAAAAAATGGTATTTAAAAAAAAAATTAAAATCATGATATATATACACTTGCATTTATTTTAAAAAAAAATACGTGATACAATCTATTTTAGTTTAGGGATTATAGTTTTTTTAGTCCAAAAACATGTCATAAATTTGAATTTGGTCTATATAAATTACATATTTTGATATTGATCCTATAAATTTAAAAATATTTTGATTTTGGTCATTTTACAAACTTACGAGACCAAAATCAAATTTGAATTTTGTCTTGTAAATTTGTAAAAGGACCAAAATTAAAATATTTTAAAACATATAGGACCAATATTAAAATTTGTAATTCATGTGGATCAAATTCAAAATAAAAATAAATTACAGGACTTACAAATCTTTAATCTCTTTAATTTAATATAAATGTCTATTGAAATGTGTATCGATATCACAGTGAAACGTCTCATACAAAACTTGTTCTAACTTTTGCTCCAATTCAAAATACGATTAAATTATGAACCCCATTCATTAAAACAATTATTAATTTATTACAGATTTCAGGCAATTTTACCGTCCTAATCATCCAACTTATAATAATACAACTCCTTGATGCTTTCTTTTTAAAAAAAAAAAAATTAAGAAAAACTCACATGATAGATACGATCAGTACTACAACAAAATTGTTCTTTAATGACATAAATTATGTCATTATAACTTTTCTAGCTAAAAATTTTTAGTGACAGAATTTTTATTGACAATTCTGTCATTAAAGATCATTTTCTTCTCACTAAATATTTTTAACTAGAGAAGCAATAATAACAGAATCTTACATGCAAAATTCAACAAAATTATCCCACGTTAAATATAGTTATAGTTACATGATTTAATTAATGGCATTTTTTAAGTCGAACGTGATCATTTATGGGACTAGCTATTTTTTTCTCGTAAAACACATGCTCCATTCCGTGGAAGTTAAATGCCACACATGATGTTTTAAATGTGAATTCACCAGTTTAATTAATTCTTACTGTAGTAAAATGTAAATTAAACGAATTAATTAATTAATTAATTTATATTATTTTTCTACTATAAAAAAAGTAACATGAAAGTCTTTTTAATTTGCCCTAAATTTCTACCGTTTCATATGAGTATATATTGTAGCTAGGTATATTAGACTATCTCTCCATTTTACATAATTTTTGTTTTTAGAGGGTGCAGATATGTTTTGTAACGAAATCATGTGATAATGAAGAAAATTAATATAATGGAATGATCGATGACCCACGAGCTAGGTATATATATACAAAACAAAATTAGCATATATATGATGGCGCATGCATGCATCATATATATATATATAAAATAGAAAAATATTTTTTAAAACTAAAATTATAAAATTCACTTAATTATATGAACTTCATTCTAAAAAAATCTAAATTATATATATGATTTAAAAATTAATTAAAGTCCAAGTTTCTTAATATTACTAGAATATACTAGTGCATATTTATATATATAAGAGTTTATTTCAGCTGTGATTCAGGATCTCTCAACCTAAAATTGTTTACTCCAATAAATATCAAAACTATTTCATCATGCATGTTGTACAATAAAAAAGTGTGAGCACTTAAAAAAAAAATCCATGTGAGACTAGTACGAGGGTTCCGTTTGAGTGCCAAATTTGTAATATACCATATTTCTATTCTTGTCATACCCACATGAGATACTGAGTAATACTATATCATTCTTTGTTTTAAGTTCCATTTATAATTGACCAAGAAAAGTTGAAACTATTTATATAGACTTTTACTTTTGCACTAGTGTCATTAATTAACCAAGAAAATATAGAATTCATGAGAAAATTTACAAAAATCAGTTGCAATAGATTAAATTTACAAGCCTAATTTCTTTTTCTTTTTTAGGGTTAATTTTCTACTAGCTACTAGGTTTATTGTCGAGACCGGCCGCTATTAAAAAAATTAATAAAAATAAATTAATTTCACGCATGTTTATAAGTTTTTAAATTTATAATCAGATCAGATGAAATCATTTCAACAACGTGTACTATGTAAACCATTGTCCACAATTTCTTATAATTACGTGACAAAGGTTGTTTGATCCAAGCGTACATCAATCAAAATTTACTAAAAATTGATCATATGATTTCGTACCATAAAATCTATTGAAAATATCAATAATATTATAGTATTTAAAAATGTAATAAAATTAATGCTTGATTAAAAGTTCCCAAATTTTGCTATTTAAAAACAATACTCCCTCCCCATACACTCTATGTTTCATATTTTGTGATTTTCGTCCGTCTCGCTATATATTTTAATTTGTTTTTTTTATCTTTTTTATATTACTATTTATTTTTTTATTATTATTTTCTTTAATTTTTATAATATATATTCATATTACTAATTTTTTATTTTTTTTATCACATTACTTGTATATTTTGAGTAAGTCTCTTGTATGCACCAGTTATACGGTATAACTCAAGTTCATTTTTAAAAAGTTACACAATTTATTACTGAAAAGTTGCACAAATTATTACTGAAAAGTTACACTATAAAATATACACTTTTCAGTAACAACATATGTAATTTTTCAGTAGTATTTTGTGTAACTTGTAAAAAATGAACTTGAGTTGCACTGTGTAACTGATGCATACAAGACTAATCCATATATTTTTACTTTTATTTTAGTTCGAGTAACGAGCAACAGTGGGTGTGGAATGGAGTGAGTAGTTTATATGGAATAGTCTTGTATGCACCAGTTACACGGTGCAACTCAAGTTCATTTTTTAAAAGTTACACAAAATACTACTGAAAAGTTACACATGTTATTAATGAAAAGTGTCTCTTTTATAGTGTAATTTTTCAATAATAATTTGTGCAACTTTTTAATAATAAATTTTGTAACTTTTTAAAAATAAACTTGAGTTGCACGTGTAACTAGTGCACATCGTACTTATTTAGTTTATATATAAAAAAAAAAAAACAAGTAAGGTGAATTAATTGCAGAAATATAAAAAAGAAAAAAAAAGATGATATATAGGGTATATCTAAAGGAACAAAAAGTAGAAATTAACCATCTCCACCCCCAGTACCAGACAGCCCACACGAGAGAGAGAGAGAGAGTGAGAGAGAGAAGAGGCACAGTTAGTTGTCTATTGATAACTCATCAACCCCAAAAAAGAAAGCCATATCCATCCGTCCAACCCAACCCAACCCAACCCACCCACCCTCCTCACCTATATACATATACATACATAGATACATATATACCTCGATCAGTCAAATATCTATCTATCTATCAATCAATCAATCAAATCAAATCAGTCTCTCACTGAAATAATCATCATCATCATCACACACTCAAATATCATGTCATCTTCATCATCTGCTTTTCCTCCGGACCACCACCACCACCACCACCACCTCCTCTCTCCTAATCCTAATTCCGAGCAGCTATGTTACGTCCATTGCGACTATTGCGCCACCGTCCTAGCGGTATATCCGTATATATCCATTTTTGTTTTAAATTTAATTAACTGATCTAATTTTTCTCTTTTGAATTTCAAAAAAATGTTCATCATTAATTAATTATAATTAGGTGAGTGTTCCTTGTACGAGCTTGTTCAAGACAGTTACGGTGCGATGCGGGCATTGCACCAATCTTCTGTCCGTCAATATGCGTGGATTGCTTCTCCCTAATCAGCTTCACCCTTTTTTCTCACCTCAGAATCTTCTGGTATACATACATTAATCTAGGGTTTTTTTTCTCATTAATTAATTAGCTAGCTAGGGTTAAGTATATTTTCTGAAAAATATAATAAATAAAATAAAGAAATAATTGTTGCGCGCGCAGGAGGAGATTAGGAACTCGCCAGCAGCTTCGAATTTGTTGATGAATCATCAGCAGAATCCGAACGAGACGTCCCTCCTACCTGTACGAGAAATCATCGACGACCTTCCTAAGCCTCCAGTAGCTAAAAGACGTACGTCACTCACATTAATTATATATATATTCGTGTGTTTGATTTAATTAAAGATCGATATATCTATTCTCCGCAAATTAATTCAAAGATCGATCGGGATTAATGAATTATTTTATTTTATCGCCAGATGAGATCTCAACATTAATATTGATTGACTTGTAACATATATATGTATGGCAAGTGTTGAGTTTCTTAATCCTATAATTACTGTGATGATCGATGGAAATGATTTTGATCGGATGATGATGATGATCACAAAATAATAATTAATATTGAGTTGAGGATATAGGTGGATTAATGTTTTCACAACCCTGTACAATCTCTCTCTCTCTCTCTCTCTCTCTCTACTACAGTGATAATTAGTTGACCAAATTAACAGCTTCAAATTAACTACTACTTTTGTTTTAGAGTATTATACTCTTCAACAAAGGCCCTATTTTCTTTTCTTTTTATTTTTTAATTGTCGTTTCGCCCAAACCCTAAAATTAAATTCCAGTCAGTATCTTTTTGGTCCTCGAAAAGATAAGACTGTTTACCTCGGGATTCGTAAGGACGATATATGTGGCCGGGGGAATTAAATAAATAAAATTATAGATCAAAATCATTAGATAATGATGAACTAGTCATGAGGAATTCATGTGACAGTAACATATTAAAAGTACTTATAAGCCAACTGATCATATGATTTAATGTCTCTGCTTCTTAATTTTAATTATTTTGTGCAGCCCCAGAGAAAAGACAGAGAGTGCCCTCCGCTTACAATCGCTTCATCAAGTAAGTTTAAATTAGCTAGGCTGGATGCATAGATTTGTGTTGTTGCAGCTTTATATATATATATATAATGGATCCAAATTAATTAAAGATTCTTTAAAGGACAATCTAAGCTAAGCCCGGCCTAGAAATTAATTTATTGTTTCATCTAAATGTGAAACGAAATTGACAATTCATGATAAAAAATAAATGCAGGGACGAGATCCAACGTATCAAAGCTGGAAACCCTGATATAAGTCACAGGGAGGCCTTTAGTGCAGCTGCAAAAAATGTAAGCAAATATAAAATTTAATCAGAATTAATTTGCATTTTATATATCCCCTATCATTAATTAATCTTTTACACTTTTTACTAGGGTTTTTGACTTTGTACCATTAGAGTTACAAATTTGATCCCTTTTTTTTTTTAAATAAATAAATAAATATATAATTAATATATATATTTTCTGACAGTGGGCCCACTTCCCGCACATTCACTTCGGACTTATGCCTGATCAACCCGTGAAGAAACCCAATGTGTGCCAACAGGTACCAAAGAAACCCTAATTTTTATCACACACAACAATGTGAAACTTGACATTGTTGATTTATATATAATTACAGGAAGGAGACGATGTGCTGATGAAAGACGGGTTTCTTGCGGCGGCCAACCTCGGCATTTCGCCCTACTAAGTCGTCGTCCTGTCTCTCTAGTCTTGTCTTTAAACTCTGCAGTCTCATCTCATATGATTAGGGTTAATGTTAAGTGTTTAATATTTTCGGATTGGTTTATGAGCTTCAAACAAAAGAGTGTTGTTATGGTGGGAGAGGATTTTGATGTGGGGTGTGCATGTTAATTTGGTTACACTTCATTACTAATCTCTAAAACCCATCTGAAAATTAATGAAGCTTGCTTATATTATCGTTGGTATGTAGTGTATCTATATGAGCATATGTTTAATTTCACTTCTAATCATGTGGGGCCCACTTCTCTATGCAACTTTCCATCTCCTAATTTATTTTATTAGTATGTGATGGTGTTATCAATTTCGTTTGCGTTATTACTGCAACGTATTCTCTAGCTCTGTCCCAACTTTTTTTATTCAATTTTTTTTTCCGAGGACATTCTAATTCTTTTTTAACAACTTATAAAGAGTGTTTTTGTTTTGAAAAATTAAATTATTTGTTGCACGGAAGTGTTTTTTTTTTTTTTTGCACATATATAAACTAATTTGTAATTTATGCGAATTTGTTGAATCATTTTGTACTTTTTTCTTATTTGTTCGACGTTCAAAACATGCATATTTTGAGTGGATAGAATTTTATTTTTCAAAGCAAATGCACTCTAAGAAAAAAAAGTTCACTCTCACAAAAGTTAATCGGATAAATTTTTTATTTATTTAACTTTGCACTCAGACATTTCAATATTTTTAAGAAAAAATTGTATGTTCACTTCTATAAAGAAAGAGTCGAGATGGATGGAATTAATTGTTTATATTTATAATCTTCATGTCAATTCATGGAGATTTCTAAGCTTGAGTTTTAGTAACACGTTTTCTTTTAAGTGTAGCAAATCATTATTGAATAATTATGGGATTAAATTGTGTAAAACAAAATCATTTGTGCATATTCGATTTATTTTGCATGCTTGCGGACTTGGATATATACCTTGATAATGCATACATTGATACTTATGCGTAGTATCATGCACCCTAAACACATTTTATATTAGCGAATATTTCAAATATATTTGGTGTACAATGTGTACGTTCAACAGTTGAAACTGTGTACACTTAAAAATGTGAATTGGACAATTGGTTACACTAAGTTGTTTTCATGAAAAAATAATACTTATGTGTTGTATCATGCACCTAAATGCATTTTATATTAGAGGATGTCTCAAATACATTTGGTTTACAACCAAATGTATACGTTCAACTGTTGAAACTATGTATACTTAAAAATGTAAATTGGTTACACTAAGTTGTTTTCATGAACAAATAATATATATTAATTGTTTTAATTTAACGGTATTAGTTGCGCAGCAATTATTTAATACAACTGATGCATTCAAGAGTTACTCTTAATATTATATTATAGTTTTGGATAAAAAGAATTCATAGAATTTAAAACTTTGTACAACTAGTTTTAAAGTATCAAATATTTAATCAGGAGTATAAAAAAATTCATATGATGTATATCAAAGTTTTGGAACATTAATATTATGTTATAATTGTTCACTACAAAAAAGACGGAATTTAGCGACCGCTTTTTACCGACCGACTGAAATCGGTCGCTAAATAATTAATTAGCGACCGATTTTTGATCGATTAGCGACCGATTTTGACTACTGGTCAAATCCTAAATTTTCCAACGAAAATACCGACCGAAAAAGCGGTCGCTAAAATAAAAATAAGTTACCGACCGCTAAATCGGTCGGTAATATTGTCAGTCAATATTAGTCAACAATATTACCGACCGATTAGGCGGTCGGTAACTTATTTTTATTTTAGCGACCGCTTTTTCGGTCGCTAAAATTAAAAACCGAAAGCGGGTAGGTGGGCAGTTATTGCCCGATTCGGTTTTTACGTTTAGCGACCGAAATTTCGGTCGGTAAATTACAAAAAGCGGTCGCTAAACTTCGAATATAGAACAACCACTGCCCTCTTCTTTCCTTTTCATTCACGAAAATTTACCCCCAAAACCTTAAAAAATCTCAGAAATGTGAAGAATTATATTATTTCAACGTGTTGGTTGTAATCGTTCGGGTCCATTGTCACATTGTGCTCGTTGCTTCAATTTGACCGTACGTTTTTACATTTTTACCGTTTAAGTTTAATATTATTTGCATGTTGTACATTAATTATTTAATTTAATTTGTTAGAATTTTTATGTGTAATTGATGTTTGATTATATATAATGGATTTTTTTGTTTTAAAAAATCGGATATGCTTGTTTATAGTCGAAACTCTGGCGAATTTTTTTATAATTCTAATGTGGTATATTCTTAATTTAAATCAGATGGAACTCCCTGATCGTCGTTGGATGTATGAAATCCCTCGTCTGATACAAAGATCAATCAACCCTGAATTTTACAAGAAAATTCACGAGTTTACTGCGTTTGCCTCTGGTAATCCACACTGCATGGATATGAATGGCCGGATTAGATGTCCTTGTTCAAAAAAAAGTGCGGTAACAAGAGATTTTTGAGCATTGATGAGGTTCTAACTCATCTCGTGATGTCTGGTTTTACTCTATACTATTACAATTGGACT
This sequence comes from Prunella vulgaris, assembly GCA_026898435.1. NCBI lineage: Eukaryota > Viridiplantae > Streptophyta > Magnoliopsida > Lamiales > Lamiaceae > Prunella > Prunella vulgaris. The sequence goes on from JAPKLY010000041.1 coordinate 1,107,356, forward strand.
GTACATGGCGAAGTTCGGTGGAATCATAATCTTGAAACAGTGGTTGCCTTCTATGATCAGTTTCGTAGCAGTGGAGGTGAGAGATTTGAGATTGGTGGTTCGAGCCGTGATTCGTCTATTCCATGCTCTGAGACACCGGTGGATGAATTCCAAAACTATCATACGATGATTGATGAGTCTGGTTTGGGTGGTCACCACATGGAAGAGGAACCAAATCCTCGTTCGCAGAGATTTTTTGAGATGCTTAAATCTGTCGATCAGAAGCTGTTTCCTGGTTGTGATACTGAGACACAATTATCATTCAATGCTCAGATGTTGTCCATCAAAACTGATTATTAGTTGATTATTAATAATTGTTTAGTTGTTTATTATTAGTTGTTTATATTTAAATGAATTGATTAATTGATTAGTATTAGTTGATTTATTGATTAGTATTAGTTGATTTATTGATTAGTATTATTTGATTTGTTGAATAGATGAATGAGGGAGAAGAGGGAGGAGAGAGAGGAAGAGGGAGAGGGAGGGGAAGGGGGAGAGGGAGACGGGCGGTCCTGCCTTTACCGCCCGTTACGATGGAGAATTTTTATGTGCCGATCCCTCCTAATTTTGAAGTGGGAGAGTCTTCTGTTGCCGGAGGTTCTTCATCCCGACAGCATCCTTTAGTAGATACTCGGCAACCAATACAGCCGTCTGACGGAGTGTAAGTTTTTATAATATTAATACATATTTTTTTTATAATATTAATACCTAATTATTTATGCAGCTTGCGTCCGGGTAATAAATCTTCTAGCTTGGTCACGGATGCACTGAAAAGTGTTGTGTGGCCTTATGGAGTGGGATCGTGGTCTAAAGTTCCCGCATCCAAGCAGAAAGCATTTTTTGAAGAGTTTAAGGTAATAATATTAATTTTATTTTATTTATTGAATTATTTTTTTATATGTTAGTTATGAATTTTGTTGCAGAAGCTCTGCGTGTGGGAACCGCGACACGATGATGCGGTGCGTGGTATATTTTACGAAAAAGCCCAGAACCGCATGAAAGACTTAGTCCACATGATGAAAGACAAGTGGCTGAAGGAGGGGATCATTCAGAATATGGGGACGGACGAAGAGGGCCGTAATATCTGGGAGGGACTCCTCGAGTATTGGAATGATCCGAGGCATGTTGCGAGGGCCGAGGCGGCAAGAAGAAATAGGATGAGCGACCCCACCGGACAAGGCATAGCCATACATCGAGCAGGCTCCCGGTCGATTTACGAGCATGCTCTCGCATTTGTAAGTATTTAATTAATTTTTTAATATACTCACATTTAAATTTATTAATTTTACTTTATTAAAAAGTTTAATTTTTTGTACAGGAGCATGCATACGGAGTTAAGCCCAGCCTCATCCAGGAGATGCATTTTGCTCACCCGGTTGGGGAGAGTGGACAGTCGACTTATGGCCGCACCACCGAGCTTCACGTATGTATTTTATTATAATTAATTATTGTTCTAATTAATTATTTTATGAATTATACTAATTAATATTAAATTATAATTATGATTATTGTTTAATTCAGAATCAGATGAGGCAGGCCCTCGATGAGGCTCAGACAGCGTCGGCACCCACCCCGGAGAATCCTACTCCCGCCCCTGTTGACGAGGACCAAATTTTTCTGAATTTGGTCAAACCAAAGAAGGGGAAGTATCTAGGATTGGGCAGTCACAGTAAGGCTGTCCGCCTATCACAGAAGGGGAGCTCCTCTTATTCCCTCGACTCTCACCCCTCCTCCCACGTCGAAAGTCAACTCTCCGACGTGAGAAAGAAATTGGAGAAATATCAAACAAAGGGGAAGATGATGAAAGATAGGATGAAGCAAACGGAGGACCTGACGAGAATGATGAAGAATTGGCTTGAGTCTGCCTCCGAAGAGATGGGTTGGAACGTCCCCAAATTTCCTGATCTTCCACCACCTCTACCTGAGGATGATGACGATGACGATGAGGAGGTTGTCGATCTTGGTGGTGACGACGACGGCTTTAATTCGTCACATTAGTTTTTTTTTTGTTGAACAATTAATTTTATTTTATTTATGTTGGATGTTTTTATGGGATATTGAATGTTTAAATTATGTTGAATGCTTAAATTTTAGTAGTGTAAAATAATTAGTTTCAAATGGTTATATAAAAATCCAAAGAAAGTGAAAATTTTGAACGAATTGTATTTGTATTTTTTAATTGAATAAATTAATAAATTGTCGTAATGTTAAATAATAAATTTACAACATTATAATATTTATTGAAATATATATATACATAAACAAATTAGAACTAACAAGCAATTAATTAGAAGCATTTAAAAAAAATGTGACTAAAAAATATGGAGTTAAATACAATTAATTGCAAAAAATGAACAAATTAATAAATTTTCGTAGTATTAAATAATAAATTTGTAACATTATAATATTTAATGAAATATATATATACATAAATAAAATAGAAATAATACTCATTTAATTAGAAACATTTAAAAAAAATGTGACTCAATTTGGAGTTAAATACAATTAATTGCAAAAAAAATGAACAAATTAATAAATTTTGGTAATATTAAATAATAAAATTTTAACATTATAATATTTAATGAAATATATATAAACATAAATAAAATAGAAACAATACTCATTTAATTAGAAACATTTAAAAAAAATGTGACTCAATTTGGAGTTAAATACAATTAATTGCAAAAAAAAATGAACAAATTAATAAATTTTGGTAATATTAAATAATAAAATTTTAACATTATAATATTTAATGAAATATATATAAACATAAATAAAGTAGAAACAATACTCATTTAATTAGAAGCATTTAAAAAAAAGCATGACTCAATTTGGAGTTATATACAATTAATTGCACAAAAATGAACAACAACGTACAAGTGCCCGAGTGGTCACGTCACCTCTGAGATGCCCAGAGGTCGCGTGTTCGACCCCTCACAGGCGCGAAATTGGGTGATTTAATATGAGCCAAATATGACTCAAATAAAGGTTGCGGTGCATATGTTAATATGTTGGGGGCTTAGCCAAGTGGTTCGAGCCACACTGGAGGCCTGGGTTCGAACCACCTTGGCCCCAATTTTTTTTTTCACGATAAAATTTAGCGACCGAAATTTTGGTCGGTAAATATATAATTAGCGACCGATTATTCGGTCGCTAAATAAAATATAACAAAATCTTTAAAAAATAAAATTATTATTTAGCGACCGAATAATCGGTCGCTAATTATATATTTACCGACCGATATTTTCGGTCGCTAAATTTTATACATTTACCGACCGATATATCGGTCGCTAACATTAAAAAACGGGTCAAATCCCGGTCCTTTTAGCGACTAATTACCGACCGTTTTGGCGGTCGCTAAGCTAGCGGCCGAATGGAAATTCGGTCGCTAAATGTTAGCGACCACAGTTTTACCGACCACCTTAATCGGTCGGTAAATGTGTTTAGCGACCGATTTTCGGTCGCTAAATCGGTCGCTAAAACCCGTTTTTTTTGTAGTGGTTATAAATTTTACTGACCCCAATTTTTTGATACTCAATGAATATTTAGATATACTTGACCAAATATTGAAAATTTTAAAACAGTTTCATGATAAACTTATCATGAACTATTTTCTAATAAAACATATCCTTCTTTTACTCCATCCGTCCCAGAATACATTGCATAATTTCTATTTAGATCTATCCTACAAAATATTTGAATGATTAAAAGTGAAAATTATATATTAAACAAACACTTGCCATGCAAGTTTTTGGTCATTATATCAACGATAGATTTGAATTTTTTGAAAACAAGCATGCAACAAATAACTAATATGCGCTTCTCTGTTTCTACTAGATTAAAACTTTCTGACTTAAGTCTTAAGATTAATTAATTAATTATGTTTATAATGCAAATACGAGCTAGCTAGAGTACATTGTGCGTTCAAATTAAAAATAGAGAGGAAATCCGAAAAAAATCATTTTTCTAGTAAATAAGTGAAGTATGGGATTATTATATTTCCTTTATTTCATAAAAAATTGTACATTTTCTGTTCAAAAAAAAAAATTGCACATTATTTTATTTGGACGTCCCACATAAATTTATACATTATTAAAAAATATTAATTTACGTGTACACTTACAAAATAATACATATATTTACTCATATGCTACTAATTTATTTTAAAATACTTTTTCTTAAAAAATATATTATCTCATAAAGTACAAATTGCTTCGGAACGGAGGGATTATATTGTTATTTATATCTGTTTAATTATATATTCCCTCCGTCACAAAATTACGTGCACACTTGTCTTATTTGAACGTCTCAACTCTACTTTCACACGTCTAAAAAAAAGTTTTATATTCACAAAATTCAATAAAATAAATATTATTTTATTATAACTTTACACTTATATGTTCTTTTTTTTGTTTTTAATTTATGTGTCCAGAAAAATTATAAAAATAGTCATGGAACGGAGTAATTATAAACCTTTGAAAGTCAGTTTAAAAAGACAAAATAAGTAGTAAATATGTATTGAATTTATAATATATATATTTTTTCCAAAAAGTGATGTTGAGAGCTCACTGTCACGTCGGCATTTATGTTTCTCGAAATAATAAAACAATTTACCATCTTGGGAAATAATAATTTATTATAAGAAAAGAAAACTAATAAAGAAAATGATGAAGAATTTCGTGCATTTATTTTGTTAGAAATAGAAAAAAGTTTAGCAACAAGTATTAACAAAGAAGAAGGTGAAGTGTGTGTCTCTCTGTAGTATTAACAGCGAAACAAGCCAAATATTTGGGCCTACAGAGGCCCATCTAGGTATGTGGGCGTAATTCTATGGAAATCGGGACTATCCAGTAACTCGAACTCATTTATTTGTATTAATAATAATTTGGAAATCTGGACTATCCAGTAACAATAATTTTATACTCCCTCCATCCGTAAATTTTTTGACAAATTATAAAAAAGTGATATAATAACCATTAGATCTTTTCATAACCACATTGCAGTGTCCTCAACTAAATGTTATGGGCCTTGATAAAGGAAAATGACACAATTAAGAATATATCTCTCAGAGCGAGATTCACTCTTTTGATAACGGACTTAGACCACATTCATCTTCTTCAATCCCATTCTTGCAAGGTTCCCACTCTGTATGCCTCCATTTGCCATCATTAACCGCAAAATTTATGTAGTTCTTTACTGTCCAACGAAACCTTTCGTCGATTCTTTCTAATCCCGCTTCGTTGGCAAGCCAATCCAAGTAATCCATCTGTTGATCATTGAGATCACCAAAACTCAAAATTAGTCTTCTTAAATTTGGACAAAAACAAGATTGTACAATGCAATTAATGCTCAACATGGAAGTTGAGGAAGAATATATATGTAGACCTCAAAAGCAAGGAAATGAGTGTAGTGTTTGGGTGTCCCTTTTGCCTCCATATGTTGGTAGTGTCGTTGCACATCGGCCTCCATCTCCTCCACGGACGGGAGGCGAGCCTTGCCAGATAGAACACAAGCCACCCATTTTGCTTGCAAGTCGATCACCGGAAATATAGGAGTCTGTCTTTGTATATATAAGTAGTAATCATGTAATGACTCATGAGATGAATGTGGTGTGTGCCTAGAGGGCATTTTAGTCTTTCACATCAACTAGCATGAATCTTAAATCTTAATAACTTTAGGTTCCATATGGATGGAATGTATTTGAAAATGAATGGATTTAAAAAAAAAATACATCTAAGAAAGCATATATTTCAAGTTAAGAATTATAAAAAGATGTGAGAGATCAATGGAAAAAGTATGGAGAGATGGAGATGAAAAGGGGTAGAAATGAGGGATTTCAAACGACATAGTTTTGAAGACAATTTAGAATTCCTCCATTTTAAACATAACTCAAGTTTAAGTATTTGTAAATTCATGCAGAGAGTGATTATTTGTGTGTGAAATCCACGAATTTCAAATCCATCCATCCAAATGATGTCTTAGAAAGTTCTAAAGCAAATGAGATCTCCTATTACACCACCTAAATGAATGGCACGATATGGATTGTGTAGTTAAAGTGAGAATAATGAGACGATAAACATGATCAATCGTATTGTATATATGTCGTTCTTCTAAAGAGAGCATTATAAAATATTACATCATTGAGTAGCAGGAGATCTATATATAGTAGCTACAAAATTATTGTTCAAAGTCGTGTGACTTAATAAAGTTAGCAAATGTGAGTGGATATTCTTTCAACGAGATTTAAATTTAGGACGTGAGCGTGAGCCAAAGATCTCTAATAGCACGTAAGAATATCATCTCATCTAAATCCTCGAGTGATGCAGAAAAAAACTAACCTGGCCTGGGAGCCCAACAAGAGAAAGGCTGGGTGCAAGCTCTGGAGGAAATATATGTTTGTAAAGGGGTCCAACACGATTGTCTTCCACACTCACAATTCCTTGTGTTTTCAAGAATGGGAAATCATATTTGAACCTATTTTTTGAAAGATAAGGCACACATGAATTAATATATTTTCAATAATAGTAATTGAGAAAATAGAATCTTTAATTATACCCAGTACAATGGAGGATAATATCTGCATAAACAGAGTCACCATCTTGGAAAACAACTTCTCCATTTACTTCTACATGATCAATCTGCATGCATTATAGTTACATATATAAATATGGTGGTGGGTCGTCGATAAATACTCCCTCCATTCACGAAAAATGCACTCATATAATTGCACGTGATTTAATACAATATATATAGGAAGATATTATGAGATATTCACTACAAAAAAAACTGGTTTTAGCGACCGAATTAGCGACCGCTTTTCGGTCGCTAATAATGTTTAACAACCGCTTTAATCGGTCGCTAAAACAGTGGTCGCTAAATTTTGCGAGATTTAGCGACCGCCAAAAGCGGTCGCAAATTTTAATTTAACGACCGCAAAAAGCGGTCGCAAATTTTAATTTAGCGACCGCAAAAAATGGTTGCAACTTTTAATTTAGCGACCACCATTTTTGATTTAACGACCGCCAATGGCGGTCGCTAAATTTTTACGTAAAAAAAAAATTGGTCAAGCTAAATTTGACCAATTTTTTGGAAAGGTCTGGGTTCGAACCACTTAGCCAATGACCCAGTAGTTTAATGTATATGAGTCTTTATAGGCTCTGAATAAATGTACCATTAAATGCGCCAGGAGGGAGTCGAACACGCGACCTCTGGGCAACTCAGAAGTGGCGTGTTCCACTCGGACACTTCTCGTTATTGTTCATTTTTATGCAACTAATTGTATATAACTCCAAATTGAGTCACATTTTTTTTAAAATTCATCAAATTAATTCCTTTTTATTTATAATTTATTTATATATATGTTTGTTTCAACAATTTTTTTTTTTATAAATTTAATATTTTACGCTACTAAAATTTTTTATTTGTAAGTTTTTTTATGCATTTAATTGTATATAACTTCAAATTGAATCTTTTTTTTTAAAATTCACCAAATTAATTCCTTTTTTATTCTAATTTGTTTACACACACATATATATATATATATATATATATATATATTTCAACAACTTTTCTAATTTTATAAATTTAATATTTTACACCACTAAAATATTTTTATTTGTTAGTATTTTATGCATTTAATGTATATAACTCCAAATTGAGCCACGTTTTTTTTTTAAATAATCAAATTAATTCCTTTTTATTTCTAATTTATTTATATATATGTTTGTTTCAACAACTTTTTTTTTTATAAATTTAATATTTTACACTACTAAAAAATTTTATTTGTAAGTTTTTTTATGCATTTAATTGTATATAACTTCAAATTGAATCCTTTTTTTTTTAAATTCACCAAATTAATTCCGTTTTTATTCTAATTTGTTTACATATATATATATCAACAACTTTTTTAATTTTATAAATTTAATATTTTACACCACTAAAATATTTTTATTTGTTAGTATTTTATGCATTTAATTGTATATAACTCCAAATTGAGCCACATTTTTTTTAAATTCATCAAATTAATTCTTTTTTTATTCTAATTTATTTATATATATACATATCAACAAATTTTTTTAAATTTTATAAATTTAATATTTTACACATCTAAAATATTTTTTTTATTAGTAAAATTAGAACATAATAAAATATTCAATAAGAAAAAAATGGGTAAAAAAATTAGTGACCGCCTAAAAGCAGTCTCTAATCTATATTTTAAATAATATTAATTGGGGTAAAAAATTAGCGACCGCCTAAAAGCGGTCGCTAATCTATAACTTTAAAAAATCATTAATTTAATAAAAAAAATTGTGACCGCCTAAAGCGGTCGTTAAATTATATTTTAAAAAATCATTAATTTAATAAAAAAAATTGTGACCGCCTAAAGCGGTCGCTAAATTATATTTTAAAAAATCATTAATTTAATAAAAAAATTTGCGACCGCCTAAAGCGGTCGCTAATCACCTTAATTTAATAAAAGAATTTGCGACCGCCTAAAGCGGTCGCAAATTACTTAAAAGCGGTCGCTAATATTATAATTAGCGACCGACTCGTAGGCGGTCGCTAACTTTCGGTCGCTAAAACACGCGTTTTTTGTAGTGATTGTGAGGTCTATTAAGTACATATGACATACTTTTCATAAACAATCACTTTATTCATTTACAAACCTCACAATATCTCATAATACATTTGGACATATTGTATTAAATTACGTGCAAACAAATGAGGACATTTTTCATGAACGTAAATAGTATATAAAAACCTATTTATACATCTTCCTTATTGTATGTATAGTATGAAACTTGTTTATGGTGAATCTAGTTTGCGGTTATTCTTTAGTAGTACAATATATATATATATATATATATTTTAGCGAAACAATCCATTCTCTTTATACCATTTAACTCGCATGAACACAATTCATACCCTTTAATAAAAGAATTTACATCCTCTAAACAAAATGTTTCTTGATAATTGGGATTTCATTGAAATTCAAATCAGAAAACAATTGAAGAATCATTGATCTCTTGATATATAATTTGCACTTGATGTATTACCTTGGAATGCTGCCACATATTATCACGAAAATCTAACTTTGAAATTTTAATTTTGGGTGATCTTGACGACAGATGAACTTGTTTGGCTACACTGGATATTTCTATTGCAATATCCTTACCACTTGGTCCATCTCCAATCACCACCACAATCTACACCATCAAATTTAAATTAAATATTAACAAAATAATACATAAAAATAAAAATTACTACTTTAAAAATTCGTATTTGCTTACCTGGTCTTTAAACGGGTCGGGTACTCGATAATTGTGACTGTGGATTTGTTTACCGGGCCATTTTTCCCTGCCTTAAGAGTTAAGATACATGTACAGAGAAAATAAAAACACATGTACTTTTATTTATAAAAAATACAAAATTAATATTAATTATAAATTAATTTTGTGCAGAAAAAATATAAAATTTGTGTATGAAATCTTAATATTATAAATAAATTTATAAATATTATCACTTTTTTGAATCAATAATTATTTATAATTAATTAAATTATATTTATAATTTAGTTTGAAAATTTTAACCTGGAAAATTGGCCACAATTGGCTGTGTAGAGTGTCCATTACAAACAACCACCGCATCAAAAGTCTCGATGGAGCTCGACTCGTTATTTGTCGACTCAACAACCCACTGATCTTTCGTAGAGTCAGCGCGCTCGACTCGGACGACTTCGGTCTTGAAGCGAATCAACTCAACGAGTCCAAAGCGCGTCGCGAACTCGTTGACGAACTGGAGCACCTCTTGATGGCCCGGAAAAGTCCTCGGATCCCCATTTTTGTCGGTGGAAAATGGGTAGTCCGAGAAGCCCATGAGCTGCCTGGGAAGGTTCGTGCGAAGTGAAGCGTAAAGGCTGCTGTGGATAATTTCTCTATTCGGGTCGAGTCCTAGCGGGTCGGACTCAACTTGTGGGTCGTATACCCATATGCCCCCAAGTTTTTCGGATTTCTCGTAAATTACGGCCATGTGGCCTTCGCTTTTGAGGGCGCGGGCAACAGCCAGCCCCGACACGCCGGCGCCGATGACCGCCACGCTGAGTGGTTTCGCCATCGGAATTTTGGTGGAGAATGAAAACAGTTGAGAGCTGGTTTTATTTTGTTGATTATTATTATTAATTTATAGCTTATATAATAATAAACAAGGCAAATTATATTAATTAATAGGTTGCAAATAGGTCGAATAATGTAATAGGAAGGAATCCAGAGGGTGTAGAAAATGTAAACTTTTATGATTTAAGGAGGCAACATATGAAGAAAGAATTATATAAATCCAGAGGGTGGGGGCGAATAAATTTCAAATTACTATTTGATGATTTTCAGGCGGCGCTAATTAAAATAAATACTATCGTCGCCAACATTTATTATAACATTTATTGAAAACCGTTCATTATACGAGGAGTTGACACGTATTCCACTGCCGCGTCAATTAGCAACCGCATTATTTATTTAGGCGATCGCTAATTTAATCAATTATTTATATACCACTTCTCACAGATTTGTGTTTTTTATTTTTACGAAAATAAAAGCATCCGTCCGTCGCCGCTGTTGAAGCCGTCCCCTTCACCGGTGAAAGGTATATATATATATATATATATATATTGTATTGTTAGTAGTATTTTGTTATTAGTATTGTTGATATATTGTTAGTAGTGTTGTTGATAATTGTTATTACTGTTGTTAATAATTGTTAGTAGTAGTGTTGATAATTGTCAGTAGTACGTATGTGTTGTTGATAATTGTTATTACTGTTGTTAATAATTGTTAGTAGTAGTGTTGATAATTGTCAGTAGTACGTATGTTAAATTAAATGTGATTTTTTGTTATGATAAATTAAATGTGGTTTTTTGTTGTGTTAATTAAATTAATCTGTTATGCAATTAGATTAGTCATAATCAAAACGAGGGAGGGGAGATCCGCATCACTGAGTTTCTTCACCCGATACAAGGTTTGGATGCATGGATTTGTGTTGTTGTAAAATAGAAATTGTGGAAAAAAGAGTTGGGACGGAGGAAGTATTTATTTTTAGTATTTATGACTTGGACATGTAATCTTACGTGCGACCAAAGACACAAGCTCCGATGAGCCACATAATCACTGATTGACAGTAAAAAACATGTAACCTCAGGCTCAAACATAAGACTTATTTGATGATAGCATCTTAAATTGCAAGTATATATGACCTGCAAGTCATGATCAATGTTTTAATCTAAGCTTTTACAGCTAATAGTAATGCTTAATCAGTGATAGAGTATGCCTGAAATTATGTTTTCAGACTTGCTTTTGGGAATACAGAACGAAGCAGATGCTGGAAGATTGCCAAAAAATGTAGCTGAGGGGATGGAGGAGTTGTATTACAATTACCGGCTGTAAATTAATCTTATTTTGCTATATTTCTTTTGGAGTAGTATATTAAAAACACCGACCCGTATTTGATTGTCTATAGATTAGTTTGCATTATTATCATTTTGGAACATGAATTTCTCACTCTAATTCTCCCTGTCTGCTAAGCCATTGCGCTTCTCGAACAAGTAAAAAGTTATTAGGTAAAAATGAAAAGAAAAGAACAGGACAAACTGTAGTTTAATAAGCTATCTTAATCTGAGTTTCTACTCAATAAATATAGTATCATTATCCTCATTTCTTCCTAAGTTTTTGTTTGTGAAGTTATTTATCTGCTTACGAAGAACATGTTTTGTTGCTGCTATATATTTATGAGCAGGTACTGTTGAGACCTAGTGATGGTGTTATTTCTGCCCTAACATCTTGTGTGCAGGTAGATTAAATGTAAAAACTGAATAGCTGTTATTACACTGCGTATCCCCTCAAATCACTCTCCCTAAGCAAATTTGATAGAGTTTTGATTATTGCTTACTGCTAGTTTAGTTGCAGAGAATAAAATCATGTTAAAGATAAAATCTATACTAGATATTCATCAAAGAAATATATGACTTTTGTTCATAAACTGTAAAGGTGCTCCAATGACTAGGCTTGGCTTTTCTTTTTCATTTTCTGGAATAAACATGATGTTAATAGTTTAGTGATTATGCTAAGTTCTAGTTTGCACTTGTAAAGTATATGATTACGTTAAAGAGTGGCTTGTAGTGAGTGCAAAAAATCCGATCTGCACTCAAACATCAGTATACAACAAAAATTAGTAAAATAAAGAAATCTGAAGCTGCAGCCTGTGTTCATTCCTTTCTGCATACATGCAAGGTTTTTTGTACATGAATGGACAATCATCTGATATTGAGGCCCTATGGACTAGGATACATTGTATTGAACAGGGAACTCTGTTATTGGGTATTTTACATATATTTCATTTGTCACTTTACTTTTAATGAGAAACAGGGAACTAACTCAGTTATTGGAAATTTATGTTTACATCATATGGCATTTTGCATTTAATTAGAGTAAGCAAAATTTTTAATATTTTTCCCATGACTTGCATTATCTTGTAGTTTATCAGCTATCAATTCTGGACTTTCTATTGTGTTTTTCATGGCAAAACTAATACTTGCAGACAAGGATCTTATGATCTAACTGAAAATGCTGAATAATCACAATCAGATGATCTTACTGTATGGAAAATAGTTCGAGTTTATTGGTTTGCTCTGTTCATTAAGAAAAGAAAAAGAGAAGAATGACAAATGACTTCTTCTATTGGCATGTATGATGATGGTGAAAGTTGTACCTTGAAGATGCTTAGGATTCACTACTTTGATATCTTGCTTTCCTCTGGACTTTTAGCTATTTACATATTTTTCCTTAATGTGCTATTGCAATTGGACTACTGTAACCCTTTTCCTTGTTATTTTACTAACAAACTCTTTTGCAATTTCCTACACGCATTCTGGGGTCACTTATTGAGTGAAATATATTTCAGGTTTTGCACAGTGGACATCCCAATGCTTATGAGATTGTTTTGTCTTGCATTCGACCGTATATGCATGGATGTTCGGGTAGTTCTCTACTACTATTTTTGTATTTTTATTAGCAGTATGAGCTACCCAGTTTCCTGGTAGATTTTCCAGCATCTGCTCTCATTTTGTAAATCAATTTTCAGGACCCATTTCAATTCTCACCATATCACCAAGCCATTCGAGAACCTTTCGACTATTAGATGTTTGGTCAGAAATATATTTCTCCCTTGCTTGATTTCAGTTTAGTCACCATGCCTATAATTTTGTTCATAATAGGTGCGTAATGTATGATGGCCTTTTCTCGAACCTATATGTCATAGGCTCTAGAAAAACCTTAATAGATTGTTTTACTGAGCTCAACTGGTGAGTGAAGATCAAGACTAAACCCACATCACATCACATGCTCTTGGTAAAATTTTCCTCTTTCCTGCTCTTGTAACAAATTGCAGTAGAGAAAAACTTTCAAAACATACATGTCACTCAGTGGAGGTTGATATAAAAAGGATAAGTGTGATTGTGGGACTGATCTGTGAAAAACTATGTTTGTAGTTTTGTGATGGTTGGGATGTCTCAGAAATAGGTTTTGATTGATAATAGGATTGCTTATACATGTGTGTGCAACCAGAATATAAATGCCGAATGGTAATTTGTTGTCCAGTTCTTTGGTGTGTGTGTAAATGATCACCTGCAATGAACACTTTTTAAATGTTCTTTTGTCTCCAGATTGATGGTTTAACTCTGAAGACTTGGTTACACAGGTTTGCTAAATGAGATTGCTACTGGCACTGAAATATTTGAGGTTTCATAAAGAAAAGGGGTAAAGTGTTATTGTCCCAGCATTATGCTGGTGCTTTGGCTGGAAAGGAGTCTTCACGAAATGTCCCTTGTGTTGGAGTTTCTTTGTCAAACATTTTCATGGATTGGAGATTCATCCTTTTTTCTGTTCTAAAGGGGATTCCTATATCATCCTCCCATACTTCTGTTTAATCAAATTTAAAATATAAGTTTCGTGTTTGGGCTATATGGAATTTATTTGTATGTATTCATATAAACATTTTCTCATGTTGTGTAATGCTCTAATCTTTAATAAACTTTGCATTTCAGAAACTCATTTCTTGGCCGTCTTCAATGAAATAGAAAAGAAGCTTCAGCAGGTGCACATATTCTAGTACTCTTCTTATAAGTTTTATCTTGTTCCCCTTTTATTATTGGGGACACCAGTGTTCTTTGAAGCAAGCAATTTAATTTTTTATTGCTGACATGGTTTTGTTTGCAATTGACTAGTTATTTTCCTATGCATCAACTGGAAACCCTTCATCACTGCCTAATTATTAATGCATCTCAGTTTAATTTTTCTTGTAAGAAATGACAACTATTAAGTTGTAAAAATAAAATATTTACAACCTCTGGACACACTCCAAGGACTCACGATAAAATGATCATTAGAAATACCGTATATTGTCTTCAGCCTTCAAACTCTTATTTATAGGACTCAAATTAACGTTGCAATAAGTCAATCAATTAGAGTGATTCTTTGACTGAACTGGATTGCCTCCTTCCTTCTTGAGGTAGAGTTGATTGCCTTAAATCTCTCCAGATTTCAGTCAGCATTCCCACAATTTCGTTAACTGTATTGTATCCAAACTCGAACTCTTTCAAAGTTTTCTGATTGAGATCTGCGAGCATCAACACTCTTTGTTGGAGTAAGATTAGATGACTTTTCTAATGTCATCTGTGTGAGCTAATTTTTATGCTTTCTTCAATGTGCTAATTAGGTCTTCTGAAGTCTCCTAGTATGTTCTGGTCTGTCCTCTTCAGAACTGTGCTTTTAACTATGAAGTCTTCTGTTCTGGACTGAACTCTTCTGAACTTGAGTATTCTCAAGTCTTGACTCTTTTGATATTTTTAGACTTGAGTTCTCTAAAGTCTTTCATTAGACACTTCTGGTCTTTTGATCTTCTCTTCTGACCTTCTGATCTTTTGCACTTCTATTCTTCTTGAGACACTCTTCTGATCTTCTTTTCTTATAGTCTCTGGTCTTCATAGTTTTCTCTTAAAGTTTCCCCTTAATCAAATGTTATTCTAGATTAATATTACACAGCTGACTAATAGGTTCAGCTGACCCTATTACATAGTCAGCCGGTTTTCACATCATTAAAATACTAACTTATTTTTTCTAACAAAGATTCTAAAACGCTTCATGCAAGTGGTGTTCCATATCAAACTTCGATTTGGAGTTTCTTTTGGGCGTGGCTGTGATAGCGTACAAGTTTAACTTACTTGATAGTTAAATTTTAATTAGTTAGATCATCTCAATTAAATTTCTTTTTATAAAAAAATATGATGATACATCTCACAGGTTTCATTTAGTTGAGGTTATGTTTATATGGAGGCATTTGGATTTGAATTAAATCAACAACCTAAATTCACTTCATTTGTTTGGATTAAATAATTTAAATTGATGAATTTACTTAGCTTTGATCCTAGTTCAAATTGAAAAATTTCAAGTACTTAGCAAAATTATACATTTGAAATTTCATTTGCGTGAACAGATTTTAACACGTCAGTCACTCGGTGATGATATGGCCGCGTTTTCAAGATGATTATGAATAACTATGTTCTTACTGCAACCATACGTGTATTTATAAACCGATTAAAACTGTTTGGCCATCATTTACTCTGTAGAATGTGACTTAGGGTTAATTAAATATTCTAAAGTGGTCTGCAAAGTCAGACAGTTACAATCTTAAAGATTTCAGTTTAATTCTATCATAACCTGTTTATGCAGTTAGCCATCTCCATTGACCACGAGACTCTGTTTAGCTTTTACTGATTGAGCACAGTTCAACTGTTCATTGACTACATTCTGCTTTGGTTGATGATTAATTGGTCGAATAATAAGTCTTTTACCATATAGAAATTCTACCCTATTAACAGTAAAGTCACGAACAATGTAATCTGGCATATTTTTTTTTTTACAAATAATGTTATTTTATCTATAACTTGGACTCATGATTACTTTGTTGGATCAAAAATCATTTGGACCCGACCCTGTCACAAAAGAATGGTATCCTAGTTCGCTTTATAGGCAGGCATGAGAAATTGTAGAGTTTGGTTGTTGTTTAACTCACTTTTTTTATGCTAAAATGAAAATACATTCATCTTAATTAGCTCTGTGTCTGGTTTAGTAACCAAGCTTGTTCTGTATTAGAGTGTTTTGCATGAAATATTAGTATACAAGGAGATGAGTTCGGTAGATGTCTAATATTACTCTAGGTTGAAATAAATAAATTCTAAAAAGGAAAGTAAGTTGTTTGTGATGCCAAGCAAATTCATATTTTCTCAGTACAAGGGGCTTTTAGTTTTCAACAGATGGCCGTAATAGGACATCTTTCATTTGTGCTGGCATTTTGTTCCCTTAGTTGTTAATAGAAGCATGATGAAGACATATGTGAGTTATCAGTATCATGCCTTGTACCATTCCATCACTGTCTTGTCACAAGTTCTTAGTCTCCGAACCTGAGTTTTGTGTGTGTTACATGACCTCAAATCTTGGCCAAAACATGAAGTTTCTCACTGTCTACAGTTTCCTTTGCAGAAAAGACAAGTTTCAGTCGCAAATAACCTTTACTACTTTACATGTATGTCATTATTGCCATAGGTATACTTTGATGAGGAAAAGAGACAATCGTATGTCTCATTATATATCTAACAAGCCAGGCTATATTACTGCACCCTGACCAGCAGCCTCTACATTACCTCTCTCATTTCATTTTTTATTTTGCTCAACTTCAGATAATTGTTAGGTGATGTAAGGCACATAACTTAAATTTCCTAAATCATCACCACATAGAGCGCAGCTCGCCGAGGAGAGGGCTGAGGCATCGTTGGCCGCCGAGCGGAGTGCCCTTCAGCAGTTCGAGGATGTTCAACGCCGGCTCGCTAGGCTCGAGCAGGAGGCGGAGGCGAGGATAAAGGCCAAGGAAGAGGAGCTCGCTGCCCAGCTCGCCCGGGAGGTCGGCAGTCATGGGATTACGAAGAAGGACCTCGCACTGCAGCGGGGTTTGGTGAAAAGCTCTAACGCTGAGTGTGAGAGGTTAAGGGGCGAGTTGGAGGCGAAAGCTAATGAGGTTGCCGAGCTGCGGAACGTTGCCTCTTCCTCGCCGGATCTGGCGGCTGTGAGGGCCGAGGCCTCGGACAAAGGATGCGTCCAATGCTACGCCGAGGTCTTGCGGACCCTCTGGTGGGCTCGGGCCCATAAGGATGACGAGGTCGAGGCCGTGGTGGGCGACTTCAAGGCCTTCCTGGACCGGGTTTCCTTTCCTGACGGTGCCGAGCTGGACATCGGCGACCTCCCCGAGCTCGGCATCCCCCTCGACTTTGTGCCGACACGATTCCATATTATCAAAACAGTCGAGTGCCGGAGCTGAATATTGGCGAGGAGGAGGTCACTGGCGAGGAGGAGCAGGTCCCCCCCACTGTCGAGCAATTGCAGGAGGCTTGCGGGGACGCCATGCTGAACTTGGGCGAGTTCGATGCCAGCGGGCTAACTGGTAATATCACTACTGAGGCCGAGCTTGCCATTCCCGTTACCCAGATCGCTCCTGCCCCTACCGAGGTCGCTGCTGATGCCCCTGCTGCCCCCACTGCTTCTGAGACTTAGGCTTTTTCTCTCGCTTTCTAGGATAGCTTTTTTATTTTTCAACTTGTAGTAGGTCGCTAGGCTCTATAGCTCGCCTAGAAGGAGCTCTATTTTTGTAGTCTTTTGTTTTTGTTTCAAGTAGATGCAGCTCGCTGGGCACGTGCAGCTCGCCCAGAAGGAGCTTTTTGCAGTTCAAAGATGGCCAGCTGGTCGGCCTTTGTGGCCAGCACTGCTACTCATACTTATGATTTTTTCAAGTATATTTTTGACTTGAAAATTTCTTAAGTATCTTTTGAATATAAGTCGAGCATTTTTTGTCCAACTCTTTTCATTTACGTCTTTGCGCTTTTTACGTCATAATTTTTGAGATAGCTCGTTCTTGTTTATTTTCCTAGTACATAATTGTTCGTCTTATTCCACTTTGAGAAGCGAATCGTTCGTTTTACGTCACTTTCGACTACGAATTGTACCTCTGCTTTTTAGAGTGCGTATTCTTCGTCTTACACCACTTAGGGCCGCGAATTGCTCGTCTTAGACCACTTAGGGTCGCGAACTGCACTTCGATTGATTCACGTTGGGCCATTGGGTTTCACGAACCTTGCCTTAGACGTTTTTTGTCTTTTTCGCGAATTTTTCTAACTTATGGCAGTAGGTTCTTAGCAACCCTTTACGAAGGGTACCTTCGCGACCTTGGGCACTGTGGCCTTTGCCTTCGAGCTATTTAATTACAACGCTTGGACCTTGGTCCTTGCGCATTGCGGATTTTTGACCATGTGGGCGAGCTGGGTTTGGCGAGCTCTCTGGAGCAGTGGGCGACCTGGTGCAGCTAGCCTGGTTGGAGGGCTGCACAGGTCCAAACACTTGGGAATTTTTCTGAATTTCTCTGACTTCGTAAATTTTCTGACTTTTTACAGTAGTGTAATTTACATCGGTTGCCATCGACATTTCTGATGCAAACCTTCGACTAGTCTATTACAGGATTCTAGTCTATTGGTAGAACTATTTTAGATGTGCCGAGCTCCAGGTGTATGACGAAGCTTTACCTTCTGCGTCTTCTAGATCATAGGTACCGTTTAGCCAGGGTGCGGTGACCCGGAATGGTCCTTCCCAGTTTGAACCGAATACACCTGGTGGGGCCATCAATTTCTTTTTTAACACCAGGTCTCCGACCTTGAATTTTCGGTCTCGGACCTGAGAGTTGTAATATTTTTCCGCTCTACGCTTGTAGGTGGCGTTTTTCATTTCTGACGAAGCTCTGGTCTCCTCGATCAGATCCTTCTCTACTGCCAGGGCTTCATCATACCCCACCACCTTCCAAGTCTTGTTCTGGACTTCAACCGGGACTACGGCTTCAGTCCCGAAGGCTAGGGCAAACGGGGTTTCCCTGGTGCTGGCCCTATAGGAAGTTCTATAAGACCATAGGACCTCCGGGAGTTCGTCTGCCCAGTACCCTTTCTTTTCCTCGAGGCGGAGCTTCAATATGTGTTTCAGAATCTTGTTCACCGCCTCGACCTGGCCCTTCGACTGGGGATGGTACGGAGTTGAGTAGTGCTTCTTGATGTTCCATGAATTGCAGAAATCTCTCAACTTTTGTCCGTCGAACTGCCTACCATTATCCGTGATGATCGACTGCGAGAGCCCGAATCTGCAGATCAGGTTTTTCCATATGAAGCCGATCATCCTTTCCTGGGTTATAGTTGTGAGAGCTTCGGTCTCGGCCCACTTAGTGTAGTAGTCAACTGCTACAACAGCAAACTTTACACCGCCTCTGCCAGGTGGAAATGGGCCGATCAAGTCGATTTCCCATTTCGCGAAAGGCCATGGGCTGAACACCGACTTCAGCTGGTTGGCTGGGGAGTGGATGTTAGGTGCGAAAAGTTGCCTACCATTATCCGTCGAGGGGTTTTTCAGTGTGGTGATCGCAACCTCCGTGAACTCGGCCTCGCCATTGCTGGTAGCTAGCCGGGCTAGGGCGTCTGCTTGTGTGTTTTCTAGCCGCAGTATCTGATTGATGTAAACTTGTGTAAACATCGAGATTAGATGCGCTGCTATCTTCTGGTAAGTCATCATCTGCTGGTGTTTTGCCTCATATTCCCCCCGGACTTGGGATATTATTAGCTGGGAATCTCCAAAAACTTGAAGATTGGTTGCCCCCACAGCTAATGATAGCCTAAGTCCCGCTATCAGTGCTTCGTACTCCGCCTCGTTGTTGGTTACTCGAAAGTCGAACCGAATTGCGGAGGTGAAGACTTGTCTGTCTGGGCTGATCAGGACCACGCCGGAGCCTGCTGCCATGCCGGTTGATGATCCGTCTACGTAGAGATGCCAAGGAGCTATACTCCCCCTCGTCGGATCTTGTGGGAAAGTTAGCTCGACGATGAAGTCGGCAAGTGCTTGTCCCTTGATCGCTGCTCGGGGTGCGTAGGTTATACCATATTGGCTGATCTATAGTGACCATTTCAGCAGGCGTCCGGCGGTGTCTGGGCGCTATAGTATTTGACGCAGTGGGAACGTTGTCAACACCTCTACTGGGTGGTCAAAGAAGTAAGGCCTCAATTTTCTAACACTCATCACCAGTGCATAAGCTAGCTTCTCTGTTGGAGTGTACCGCAACTCAGCTTCGTGTAGTACTTGGCTTACGTAGTACACTGTTAGGTGTGTTTTCGCCTCTTCTCGGACCAGGATGGAGCTGATGGCTACCTCCGACGCAGCCAGGTAGAGGTATAGCTTTTCTCCAGGTATCGGCTTTGACAGGACCTGTGTATCTGCCAGGTATGTTTTGATGTCCTCAAAGGCTCGTTGGCATTCACTTATCCAAACGAAATGGTTTTTGAGGTGGAGCTTGTTGGCTTTGGCCGCCTCTTTGTATCTTCGTGTGTTTGCCTTAATTGCCTCGAAGAACGGACGATTTCGGTCGTCGGACCTGGAGATGAATCTGTTCAGGGCTGCCATGCACCCAGTCAGCCTTTGAATTTTTTGGACGGAGTCGGGTATGCCCATCTCGATTATGCACTGGACTTGCGTCGGGTTGACCTCAATTCCACGTTGGCTAACTAGATGCCCCAGGAACTTTCCGGAGTGTACGCCGAAGCTGGTCTTCTTGGGATTCAATTTCATGTTGTAGTGGCGCAGTATGTCGAAAGTCTGTTTTAGGTGGTCCAAGTGGTCCTCCTTTCTCAGACTCTTGACAACTATGTCATCTACGTACACCTCCATGGATGCGCCAATGTGTTGGTCAAACATTTTGTTCACCAATCTTTGGTAGGTAGCTCCGGCGTTGATGAGTCCGAACGACATCCTTTCCCAGCAATACATGTTCTTGTTGGTGTAGAACGCCGTATGTTCCTGGTCGTCTGGGTGTAGAGCTATCTGGTGATAGCCCGCAAAAGCATCCATGAATGTCATCATCTCATGGCCTGCGGTGCTGTCCACCAGCTGGTCAATGTGAGGTAGTGGGAAGTTGTCCTTCGGGCATGCTTTGTTCAGGTCCGTGAAGTCAATGCAGAGTCTCCACGTCCCATTGTGTTTCTTCACCAGGACGGGGTTCGCGACCCACTGCGGACACAAAGCTTCCTTGATGAGATTGTTGTCTAACAACTTCTCCACCTCAACCGTTAGAGCTGCGTACTTGTCTGGTCCATACTTCCTCCGCTTTTGGCGTACGGGTCTCCTCGTCGGATCTATGTTAAGTCTGTGGCAAGCATGTTCCAACGGGATCCCCGTCATGTCTTCGTGGGACCAGGCAAACACGTCCAGGTTGGTCATCAGGAACAGCTCCATCCTCGACCGGTATGGTTCAGGTAACTCAGAACCGATGAAAAGTTCTAAGTCCCTTTCCGGGTCCACCGGGAGTGCCATCAATTCTTCCATGGGGGTGGCTTTTCTCTTTTGACTTTTCCATCTCGGGTCGCTGATGAACTCGTCCCACTCCTCTTGTGACATCTGCGCAGGCTCGTGACCTATGCGCGGTTCGAGATCATCGGGTTGGCTTTCAGCTTGGGCGGGCTCGGCAGTTGTGAGCACCTCCAGTGGTTTGTCAACTTGGGATGGTGCGGTGACTTGGGGAGTTGGGTCAACTTCCATTGGTGTTGGTTCTTGACCTCCCGCAGGTCCCCCATCTTGGGCTTCATCAACCACCTCCATGGGAGCAGGTTGCTGCTCCTGCGCAGGTGCTGATCCTTGCGCAGGTCTCAACACTTGGGTTTTTTCCAAGTCCTCCATTGGTGTCGGTTGTGTGTCTTGCACAGGTCCAGTGCCTTGATTGATTTCTGACAAATTGCCTACCTCCATCATCTCAGTTTCGACCGAGATGACGTCTAGGATGTTTGGCTCGTTTGCAGGAATCTGTACGTCCTCCTCAAGGACTTGGACTCGTGTCACCGCTTTTTTGACCTGACCATCTTTCATTTGGAGTAAACACTCTCGGGCCTTTTTCTGGTCACCTTTTATAGTTCCGGCACCTTTTGGGGTTGGGAATTTCAAACAGTAGTAGTAGGTCGAACACGCCACTTTGAATTCATTAATAAATGGGCGGCCAAGGAACCCGTTGTAGGAGGACTGCTGGTCGACAACAAGGAAATCTATGAGCCTAGTCAGTCTCCTTTCGGGGTCCTCAGCCGATACAAGCTGGACGCTCAACCTAACACTACCTAGGGGGACGGTTACAGCTTCTCCGAACCCCACTATCCTAGCATTGCTAGGTTCCAGATACGACTCAAAATCACCTAAGGCATCCAAGGTGGATTTGAAGAGAATGTTGGTGAATGCGCCGGTGTCCACAAGTAGCCTGTGAACTCGGACGTTCATGATGTTGGCGGTTATCACCAACGAGTCGTTGTGGGGCATCAGTACCCCCTCCAGGTCCGCTGAGGAAAATGTCAGCTCGTCAGTAAGCTGTGAGACGGACCTGGGGCCGGAGCTGCCTTCCTGGACTTGGTTTATGGCCCGGATTTTGGCCTTCCTCTTTCTCCTGGATATGGAGGATCCCCCGTCCTGGAGACCTCCGGCAGCTCCGATTTTCTCCTCGAGAACTAGGAGCTCTCGGGTGGGCTCCAAGTTTTGCTGAGGCTGGGGAGGTGCCCTCCGTCTGTTGTGGGGACCAGGTTGGTCTGCTTCCTCCTCTTCATCATCGGAGGTAGCCCTCCTTTCGAACCTTGGCCTCTTAGCTGGGGCCTTCTTCACGAACTCGGCCAATTTCCCCTCCTCGTAAAATTTCCAGAGTTGCTTGAGGAGGTCTCGGCACTCGCTGGTGAAGTGGCCGATAGCCTGATGGTAGGCACATAATTTGTTGGGGTTGAGCTTCGTGCGGTCCTGACGGATTCGCCTTGGCTCTTCCAGCATGGCCTTGCCTTTGACAGCAGTGAAGACGTGGTCAACGGAGACAGTGAGGACCTGGTTGAGTTTTTCTTTGAGCTCGTCTCCCTCGCCAAAGGCTTTTAAGTTCCGAGGAGCTTTGTAGGTGCCCCCGGACTTCTTCCCGTAGGATTTCCTCTCTTCGTGGGCACTAACTTCTTTCAGTAATGCCTCCTGCATAGCCACGAACACCCCCGCCTTGTGACGGAATTCACTGTAAGTGTTGGGACATGCGAGGTGCATCTCCTTCCAGAGGTCGGTGCCCCTTTTGAGTCCGGCCATCGCTGCGACGACCTTGGTGTCCTCACTCACCGGCTCGCCTTCCAGCAGAATTTTGTCGAACCTTTCCAGGTACTGCTGGTCGGTCTCGCTCTCGCCTTGATGGATGTTGGCGAGTCGGTGCTTCTGGGTAAGGTAGGATCCGAACCCAGAGAAGTGGGCCAGGAACTCCTGTGAGAGTTGGCCAAATGAGCAGATTGGCCCCGGGGCGAGTGAAGAGAACCAGCGGTGGGCTCGATCCCCTAGGGTCAGCGGGAAGTTCCGGCACTGGGTGGAGTCGGTGGCGCCAACCGAAATCATGAAGTCCGCGTACTTGGCCAGATGGACTTTTGGGTCAGATTCGCCTTCGTATGCGGACATCACCAGGAACTGGATTTTCTTCTGCACCGGTGCTCGGAGGATGGCAGGTGCCAATGGAGATGTGGGGAGAGTCGTGGCGTCAGGTCCGTCAGACTTGGCTGCTACTTGTGCTTGTAGAATTTCAACGGCCTTTTTTAGTGAGGCCAGCTCGTCATCCCGGGTCACCTCCGGCGGAGGCTGCTCAAAGGTCGTGCGTCTCGCGGACGCACGTCCCCGAGGTGCCTCACTCTGAGGTGACCTCTCAGTGGCGGGCTGGAATTGGCGTCCGCCGTGGGGGCCTAGCCGGTCAGTGGCGGGCCTCCTCAGCCTTTCGTGGGCTGATCTGCGTGGCTGCTGGTCGGAGTCCCCGTGGGACGCAGCTGGGGCCGCCGTACATTCATTTTCCCCGTATCTCGGGCCCAAGCTGCCTTGGAGGACTTCCCTCCGCTGTGACTGGTGGGTGCCAGATGCCCCCGGTGTAGGCCGACTCCCTTGCGGTGTAAGGAGCGGGATCCTCCTCCACCATCCTGGCCTTACCGGTCCTCTCCCTACGCTGGCTAGCTTGTGCCGAGCTCACCTCCTGCTCAGTGGGGAGGGTGCTGTAACCCCCCTGGTTTGGGTGCCCTGGGTGGGCCTGGTCTGCTCCCGAGCCTCGGTAGCTGGAGCTCGCCTGGGTACCAGGGCGAGCTCGTCCTGCTGCCTCTGTTGCAACCTTTGTAATATCGCGATGGTGCGTTGGAGCTCGTCGGGGTTGCTAGATAGGTCCCTCAGGGCGGGGGCCAAGTCTTCTTGGGTCACCGCAACTCGCGGAGGTCGCAGAGCTGCGGTGCTCTTCTGGGGAGGTGGTTGTGAGGTCTCCACCACCTGGCGTGAGGTCTCCACCTCGGCCTGGTTCTGGTCACCTCCTTTGGACCTTCCCGCGGCTGCGGAGGCCTGTCCTTTGGCGGCTCGAGTGTTAGCCATTTTTGGATTTCGGAGGGGGTAGCTCGCTGCAGGTCGCAGAAGGTGGAGAGAGGTCGCCGGGATGGAGGTCGTCCAGCTTGGGTGGAGCTGCGTAAGTTTTCGTCTAGCCTCGCGTTTGACGAATTATCCGGGGTCCGGTTTATTCGTGTACACGCGCGCGTTTGAAAACTTTTTCCGGACAAAATTTGTAAATCCGAAAATCTGGATTTTTACCCGGAAATCTGGGTTTTTGTTTGAAGGAATGAATATGTATGTGTATCTTCAAGTGTTCTTGAGTTTTATCAAGAACACCTTCAAATCTTCAAATCTTCAAACAAACCCTAACTTTTTGTCCTTGAATTTTTTTAATTTTTCAGATTCGGGACCCTCCTTCTAGCGCCAAATTGTTGATAGAATTTTTTAATCGGTGTTTGTTTATGTGGCTCTTTATAACGGATTAATTCTACCAAACAATAATCTTGTGATTTTATGTTCTTGGGGAGGGAGAGAGTTTAGAGAGAAATATTGCAGTAGTGATTGCATTGATTATGTTTGCATTCTCCTTGAATAGTACAAGAGAGGTCTTATTTATAGGTGTGTGAGTGTGGGACGGCACCTTACGAGCCTATATGGCTTCCGGTGTTGACGAGGGTCCGTAACCCTCGTCCTGGTCCCCTACACTGCTCCCCATGTTGTGCCTCGTCCTACTACTATGCCTTAGACTAGATGGGCCTCATTAAAAACCTCGCCGTAAACCACCCTTGTGGATAAACCGGACGGAGAGAAAAAGAGCGCGCCATCGGGGTCCTATTGACTAACAGGCGAGCTCATTAGCGAGCTTGGAGGTGGGCTTCAGTGGTTTGGGCGAGCTCTGGGCGAGCTCCGATGCCTTGCGCGGCTCATGAGCGTTGTGTGATGATGGACCTCGGCGAGGTCCCTGTGGGGATAGGGGCGAGCTCATCTAGGCGAGCTGCGTGGGTGAGTTACCCCCAAGTGGGCGAGCTCTACACTTCCACGGATCTGGGTGAGTCCCTGCGACCTGCCAAACCTTTTAATTATCCACATGTCAATGGTGTTAGTTCGCCAGATCAACACTAAAAGTTTTAAAACAGAATATTCATCCAGAACCTTTAAAACATAAGTGTCGTTGACTGCGTGCATGCTTCTTTCCTCTTGGGGTTCGATCAACATCGGTCTCCTCGCTCGAACTACCACTTATCAATTCATATCTTTTCTTTGTTTTCAATTTTCTAATCATCTCTAGTCGCCGAAACTAAGACACACAAAATTATTGTTATTTCGAAGATCATAACACAACATTCAAACAAAATACAAAAGTTGATCAAATAATTTTCGTATTCAAAAATTGAATGAGTTGCAGAAACAAAAAAAAAAACTAAATAATACGTGCATAATCTGTAATTTTTTCACTGGAAGACGATTTCGTGGCGTATGCACAAATTTCTGGAAATATTATCGATTTGCCTTTGGATTTCTTGAATCGCCCAAAATTCCTGGCGCCCAAATTCGAAAACCCTTAACAATTCAAATGATTTTGAATTTTGTTTTCATGTATTTAAATGGGTGAATATACAGTGAAAGGCGATTGAGTTCTGAAGCTGGTTGTCTAATCAACTAGCTACGAAGAGTAGCCTAGGGAGGAGGCAGCTGCAAGTTTTTTCAAGTGAGTCCTACTTTTTGACCCTCTTGAAAAGTTGGGATTTTTGGTGTTCTACTAGGTAATAACACTATTTTAAAAGACCTTATATGTAACTTACCCTTATATTGATATAATAACCATTAAATCTCTTCATAACCACAACATTGTCCTCAATTTAAATACATGGACAAATGATTACAAACACACCATGCATGCAAGTAAATGTTATGGGCCTTGATATAAAAAAAACGGCACAATTAATTATTAATCAAATTAATTAAAAAAGACTAAAAGCTATCTCTCAAGTCGAACTTAGGTTCACTCTTTCGATCAACGGAGTTAGACCACACTTATCTTCTTCAATCCCATTCTTGCAAGGTTCCCACTCTTTATGCCTCCACTTGCCATCTTCAAGCACATATTTTGTGTAGTTCTTCACTGTCCGACGAAGCCTTTCGTCGATTCTTTCTAATCCCGCTTCGTTGGCTAGCCAATCCAAGTAATCCAACTGTTGATCGAGATCACCAAAACTCAAAATTAGTCTTCTTAAATTTGGACAAAAACAAGATTGTACAATGCAATTAATGCTCAACATGGAAGTTGAGGAATATGTAGACCTCAAAAGCAAGGTAATGAGTGTAGTGTTTGGGTGTCCCTTTTGCCTCCATATGTTGGTAGTGTCGTTGCACATCGGCCACCATCTCCTCCACGGATGGGAGGTGAGCCTTGCCGGATAAGACACGAGCCACCCATTTTGCTTGCAAGTCGATCAACGGAAATATAGGATTCTGTCTTTGTATAGATAAGTAGCTCATGTTAGTAGTAATGCAGTGACTTATGAGATGAATGGTGTGCCTATAGGGTGTTTTAGTCTTTCACATCAACTAGCATGAATCTTAATAACCTTAGAGAGTTCTAAAGCCACCTTACTTATATCGCCCAGAGGCAATCGAACCTAAGTGACTCACTCAAGTGAAGAGCCATGTGAGCTAACCCACCTGGGAGATCTATATATAGTAGCTATATAATTAATTTTCAAATCGTGCATGTGACTTAATAAAGTTAACAAATTTGTGATGAATTAATGTGAGCGGAGATTTAAACTTAGGACGTGAGGGTGAGTCAAAAATATCTAATAGCTAGCACGTAATTAAGAATATCATCTAAATCCTGGATAGATGCAGAATTTAAAAACACTAACCTGGCTGGGGAGCCCAACAAAAGAGAGGGTGGGTGAAAGCTCTGGAGGAAATATATGTTTGTAAAGAGGTCCAACGCGATTGTCTTCCACACTCACAATTCCTTGTGTTTTCAAGAATGGGAAATCATATTTGAACCTATCATTTTTTTTTTAAAAGATAAAGACACATATGAATTAATATAGGATATTTTCAATAATAGTAACTGGGAAATTAATGATATATACCCAGTACAATGGAGGATAATATCAGCTGCATGAACAGAGTCACCATCTTGGAAAACAACTTCTCCATTTACTTCTACATGATCAATCTGCATGCATTCATTATATATATATAAATATTGTGGTGGGTCATCAGTAATTATATCAATATTACATCTTACATATTGTATATATGAAACTTGGTGAATCTGGTTTTTGAGGTTATATATTCTTCAGTAGTACAATATATATATTTTTTTTTTTAGTGAAACAATTCATACTCCTTATACTATTTTAACTCATACCGGCCCCTACACAAGTCATACCCTTTAGTAAAACAATTTATATCCTCTAAACAAAAATATGTCTTGATTTTCATTGAAATTCAAATCGGAAATCAATTGAAGAATCAGTTGATATATAGTTTGCAGTTGAAGTATTCTTACCTTGGAATGTTGCCACATATTATCACAAAAATCTAATTTTGAGATTTTAACTTTGGGTGATCTTGACGATAGATGAACTTGTTTGGCTACACTGGATATTTCTATTGCAATATCCATACTACTTGCTCCATCTCCAATCACCACCGCAATCTACATCATCAAATTTAAATTAAATATTAACATAAAAATAAAAGAAAAGTAATTACTACTTTTAAAAAATCATATTTGTTTACCTGGTCTTTAAACGGGTCGGGTACTCGATAATTGTGACTGTGGATTTGTTTACCGGGCCATTTTTCCCTGCCTTAAGTCACATTTACAGAGAAAATAAGTACACATCTACTTCTTAATTTTTACAGAAAATTATAAAATAATTCAAAAAATTATTTAATATTAATTATAAATTAATTTTATGTGGAAAAAATATATACCTTGTGCAGAAAAATTTTATACTTCTGTGTAAATATTATGAACCAATTTGTAAATACATTATTTTTTTTAACCAAAAACTATTTATAAGTTGTTAAATTATATTTATAATTCAGTTTTGAAAATTTTCACCTGGAAAATTGGCCACAATTGGTTGTGTATAGTGTCCATTACAAACAACTACCGCATCAAAAGTCTGGATGGAGCTCGAGTCGCTATTTTTCGACTCAACAACCCACTGACCTTTCGTAGAGTCAACGCGCTCGACTCGGACGACTTCGGTCTTGAAGCGAATCAACTCAACGAGTCGAAAGCGCGTGGCGAACTCGTTGATGAATTGGAGCACCTCTTGATGACCCGGAAAAGTCCTCGGATCCCCATTTTTGTCGGTGGAAAATGGGTAGTCCGGGAATCCCATGAGCTGCCTGGGAAGGTTCGTGCGAAGTGAAGGGTAAAGGCTGCTGTGGACAATTTCTCTATTCGGGTCGAGTCCTAGCGGGTCGGACTCAACTTGTGGGTCGTATACCCATATGCCCCCAAGTTTTTCGGATTTCTCGTAAATTACAGCCAGGTGGCCTTCACTTTTGAGGGCGCGGGCAACAGCCAGCCCCGCCACGCCGGCGCCGATCACCGCCACGCTGAGTGGTGGCGCCATCCGGAAATTTGGTGGAGAATGAAGACAATTGAGTAATGACAGCTAGTTTTATTTTGTTATGTGTGCTGGTTATTAATTTATACCCATATGCCTACTGATTGCATGTGATTGTTGGCTTATAATAATAAATACAGCAAATTATATTAATATGTTGCAAGTATGTGGAATAATGTTTAATGAGATTGGTAAATTCTTTTAAATGGGAAGGAATACAGAATTGCAGTGTACAAAATGTAAATGAGTAAAATTTTATGATTTAAGGAGGCAAAATAATACCCTCTAGGTTCATAAAATTATTTTGAGCAGGTATGGTGTGAAAGTGGTTCATATCATTTTTTATTAAGGTAAAAAAGATAAATTTATAAATATAAACCTTGTATTGCAAAATGGTTTATATCATGAAAATAGTTTATATAATACTTTACCAATTATTTTTATTTGTCTATAAAAAATTTTCCTTTTTTATTTAGAAATAATTTGCATTCACAAATAAAAATTCAGGTCCCACATATTTTTGTAATTTTATCTATCATTACAATATAATATTAATTTTTATTAAATTTTGTGTCACTTTTCTAAAGGGAAATAATTTTCTGAACGGAGGGAGTAAAATTTTATGAAAGATCACTAGTTAAACATATCAAATTCTTAATGATTTTTTACTTAAATTATTAATTATATATATTGAATCAAATATACATAAATTATTACATTTTAACACATAATTTATTAATTTTATTTTTATATTCCAAATATATATATATATATATGTGTGTATGTGTGTGATATGTGCATGTTTCGCCCAAGGTATATCAATAACTTAATTAAATTTAATATATATATATATATGTGTGTGTGTGTTTGATGGGCCTCTGTAAAGTGGTGTTTATGAAAATGGAGTTGTACGGAGTACAGAAGAATAAACGGATACTGCAATGAGTAAAAAAATCAAAAAATAAAAGCAAATCGAGTTAAGGATATACTTTTTTCGTAAGACAAAATACGTCATAGCTTACATATTGTCTCCAAAGATAAAATGGTTTGACGTTTCTATGCTAGTTGCACCACTAAACATAGAGAAAAAACGAGCTGTAGAAGTCAATGAACTGAACTTTCTAAATACAGAGAGAGAGAGAGACTCGAATTCTGTGTATGAAGAGCTTCTATTTATAGGCACAGATGGGCCACTCTAATAAGCTTAAGCTCATATCTGCAATGAATATTTCCACGAATTTCGTATGACCACGCCAAATGCGGAATTGATGGAAGCACAGAGTCCACAAATCCGGACTGCTTTGGAGCCTTACAGACACTGACGTGACATCGATCCAAATTGCTGCCGTGACTGATCTGACAATCAGAGATCATATAGGATCAATGACTTGGCAAAGATCCAGATTAGATCTTTTTTAGATTGCTGACGTGGAGCATCCAAGGATCCAAATTAAATTGCAGACGTGGAACTTCTCTAGATCCCTGATGTAGGCTATTCGCATTCCTAATCGCTGACGTAGATGATCTGTAGGTATTATGGGCCACCGAATTAGGTCGATTCACTAGACCCGTATTTTTGTCTCTAAAAAGATAGAGAGAGCTAAAGGCACACACCAAAGAGCAATCATCAAGATCCATTGCCCAAGACCCGGACATGAGTGAGCAGCGGGTGCGTGCGTGTGTGGTTCATGAGTTAGAGTCCCCTGAACCATATTTGAATACCATACTGAAACTCTTACTTATATGCAGTAAATTTCTTTACTGTTTTTTCGATGTGTAATAGATTAAAATACTTCTTATTTTAATTTATTTTCCCACATAAAATTCATCTACATCAGTATTATTGTTTGTACTTTAGGAATTAATTTCTCATTCACCGATCGATTACAAGTAGTCTCAGTAAAATTACTATTTCATCCTTCAATAAATTAGTCAAATTGGGTGTATTCGTTTGAGATTTAGTAGGATTTTAAAGAATATTTTTCTTATAAAAAAAGTCTGTTGGTATTCAATTAGGATTTTAAAAGACTTAAAAATAATTCGCTGGTATTTAATCTGGATTTTAAAAGACTTAAAAACAATTCACTGGTATTCAATCTGGATTTTAAAAGAATTAAAAACAATCCATTGGTATTAAAAAATATAAGGATTTTAAATGATTGTTGAATTTGATGGATTTTGATGGACTTTTTAGTGTATTTTATAAATGTCAACAATCCCATCAAAACCCCTGAAATTTCGGAGGACTTTTTGAATTAGTGATTTTATTTATCCCCAAATTGATTTATATATGATTTTTTATTTTGAAGACTTAAAATATTTTTAACCATATAGGTTTATCCATGCATTTATATTTAATTCGATGATTACTTTTATTAGTCATAATACTAACATCAACGATAAAGTAATTACAGTGACGATGACTAATATAATATTATATATACATACATATATATTAGAATAAATAAAAATAATTATTATAATTAATTCATTAAATATAAATGTGTGTGTATATACATATTTGTTCATTTAAAAAATTTATTATCATCAAAACAATATTGTTCATCCTAACTTATATACAAGATAAATATTTATTTTTTATATTAGTATTATTATAATATTAAATTTTTTTTTTTTATAAGTAAAACCAAACTTCATTTCACAAGAAGAGTAGCATTTTACATAGGTATGAGAAATACCTCAAACACATTCTTTTTGCTACAGTAAAATCTTACAAGTTTAACTTCTTAACCTCCAAGAACTAATCTAGGACTAGATGTCCACAGTTGAAAAGGAATATCTCGCAAGTAATTCTCCTTGGATGCAATCCAACTCCATGTTCTAATCTTCATTTCCTCCACAACCTTTTCACTTGAGAACTCCATGTTCTTAAATAATTTCTCATTTCGCCCTTTCCATATCAACCAAGAGACGCATTCCCAAATACAAATTGCCACCTGCCTTCCTTTTCTCCCTTTTAGAATTCTACTAAAGTGAATAAAATTCAAAAAAGAGTTCGAAGACAACACAGAATTCAGCCCCAACCATTTCATCACCTCCATCCATATTGCATATGAACACTTACATTAAAAAAAAAATATGTTTTACTGTCTCATGTCTATCGTTGCATAGAACACAATTAATATTCTCACTTGGGCTCAAAATTCCTCTCTTTCTCAATTTTTTTCTTCGTAGGCAGCCGTCTCCAAAGGATTCTCCACGCATTGATAGAAGCCTTGCGAGGAGTGAATTTATTCCATATATTTTTTAATCCCTGCTCCTTTACTGCATCACAAACACCTTCATCTTGCCTCCTCCTTAGTCATTCGTACACTTCATTTGTTTTAAAAGTCCCATCTCTTGACTCCTTTCATTTCCACTTGTCTTTGACTCCAAATTTGAGCTTATTCCTGTCCAACATTAATAGAAAATTGTTAACAAGATGCATTTCTCTCTCAAGAAAATTTCTCCTCCACTCTCATCTCCACTTCCAAGATCTACCTTCCCACTCACCCATCTCTCCCACATTTCCTTCCTTCTGCTTGCTAAGATAAAACAGTCTAGTAAAACTATCTCTCAACCTAACCCCCTCTTCTACCCACTTCTCCTCCCAAAAAAGTGTTTCTCCCATCTCCCACCACCTTTATGACTCCCTCAAAAAACCACTCATTCCCCCCCCCCCCTCCCCCTACCGCCTTGACTACCTCCCCCCACCAACCTCTTTCCTTTGCCCCCCTCCCCGATATGTTTCCCAGCAGCCCCCCACACCACTCAATTTCATATTTTGACTCTACCACCCTTGCCCATAGGCTTTCCCTTTCATTCAAAAATCTCCAAATCCACTTACTAAGAAGTACTCTATTAAAACAATCTAGTTCTCTCACTCCAAGCCCCCCTCCCATTTTTTAATTACAAATAGAACTCCACTTAACCCAAGATATTTTTTTTAATCCCCAGAACCCCCCCAAAAAAACAACGTTGTAGTCTTACAATTTCTCTCTTAATCAATAATGGCATACGAAACAAGGACAAGTAGTATGTAGGTATTGAATTTAGGACCGCATTAAGTAAGGTTAACCTCCCTCCGAAAGAGATACTCAAATTTTGCCACTCCCTTCGTCTATTTCGAACTTTTTGAACCACATCACTCCATAAAGCTGCGCAACTTGATGAATACCCAACCTTGACTCCCAAATATGAGAAAGGAATAGTGCCTTCCGAACACCCCAACTCTCTTGCATTACTCCCAGATTTCCATCAGGTACATTAATACTGTAGATGACACACTTATGTAGATTCACTAGCATACCCGAAGTTAGCTCCCAGATTTTCAAAAAGTGTTTTAAGAAGTAAATAATCTCCATCTTGGCTTCACCTAGTATTACTGTGTCATCCGTGAATTGCAAGTGTGAAACTTGAACTTTTTTTTTCCTATCATATGTGGAACAAATAGGCCCGAATCTGTTGCTTTCTTCATCAAAAGAGAAATGACTTCTGCGCCAATTAAGAAAAGGAATGGAGATAAAGGGTCTCCTTGTCGCAGCCCTCTTTCCAAATTAAACTGCCCTGTTGGACTCCCGTTGACCAAGACCGATGCACAAGCAGAAGTCACACACTCCATAACCCAGTTGATCCACTTATGATGAAAGTTGAAGCCCTTTAACATCCTTCTTAAGAATCCCCAATCTACAGAATCATAGGCTTTTTCAAAATCCAATATGTAGAATATACTCTTTTTCCTCCCGTGTTTTGCATCCTCTATTGCCTCATTAAGAACAACCACACTGTCAAGAATTTGTCGACCTTCAACAAATGCACTTTGCTGCTGTGATATTATCGAATCCAGTACCATTCTCAATCTTCTTGCAAGCACTTTTGAGATAATTTTGTATACCCCTCCAATTAAAGAAATTGGTCAAAAATCATGTAGATCCTCTGCTGATTCTTTTTCGGAATTAAAGTAATAAAAGATGGATTTAGGCCCCTGACTAGCCTTCCATTATCGTGGAAATCCTTCATCATGCCCATAAATTCCCCTTTATATGTATCTCATGTTGCCTTTAAGAAGTGAAAACTAAACCCGTCTGGACCCGGGCTCCTCGAACTATCACAAGAATCCAAGGCTGCCTTCACTTCCTCTTCTGAAAATTCTAAAATTAGTCTCTCATTATCTTTTTGTGATATCTTCCTAATAAAGAGATCCTCCCCTAGCGCCGGTCTTTGGACTTCGACCCTTCTGAAATGTGCCTTAAAGAAATCATGAATGCCTTTTTTAACTTCCTCTACCTCTTCCAGCCACATCCCGTTAACCATAACTCTTTGCAGCTCGTTTCGTTTCCTTCTCTTATTTATACATGATTACAGTTTAAGTATGCATGTATTTTACCTATTTTGTGTATTATTTTGTCTACTATAATGTATTGTTTAGCGTATTTATATATAATTTCACATTTTCCAGTTAGTTATAAGTATTTGTGTTTTCTATATAAATAAGAGACATATGTATAATTCAACATGACCATTATGTCTATTGTATATTGTTGAGGTCTTAAGTGGAGTTATACTTATCCAAATTTTATTATATTGAACACCTAAGACAATGTACTAAATACTCAAGACATGTTAGTGATCCAATTTTACAAGTTTGGATTGTATTTGTACTCAAAAGTGAAGACTCCATTTCTGTCCAATGTTTGGACTCAAAACACATTTTCGTATTTGCACAATATCTGGAGCCTCACTAATCCAATTGAACCAATTCCAGTTGTATTTGATCACTAATTCATTGCTCTACAACTTGTATTCAGGGATCAAGTGTCAAAAGTTCCGGCTTCAATGGTCAAAATAACAATCAATGCAAGGGCTTCAGAATTCCGCCATGTCAGTACACATGTTGGGAATAATTCACCATAATTCACACAAAAGTCCAATTCACACAAGACCAAAGCCATTGGTTAGCCAAGAAATTCATCAAGACACAGTAAAAATATTAAAGGCGTTGATTTTGTGCAAGCTGAGATATCTGCTTTTCAAAAGACCACCATAAATTCGCGGAGAAAAACAATCCAGTTTTACCAACTCCACTATTCTGGTCATAACTCACAATCTAGAGATCTGATTTTTGAGATCGTAGACTCCTTGGAAAGATAATCCAACTGCCTACAACTTTAATTCAGAAGTCAAGATGAAATTTGGACGGCAAGGGCAATTTAATTACTGATGTTTACAGGCCACGTGAATTGGTTGCTAAAGTCTCTATGATTCACTATTTGGAGGCCTATATAAAGAGCCATTTAGCAACCCTTGAAGGCATCCCATTTTACTTGTAATCCTTCTATCTTAGTCTAGTATCTCTCTTAGAAATATGAGTTCTTATTGTATTAGTATGAGTAGCTAAATATTTTACTAGAGTTAGGGATGAAGCTTTAGTAAAATATTAGTAATGTTCTTGGTTATTCAATAAAGATTTTCAAAGTTTCAATCCTTTAGTCATTTAAAGAGTTTTTAAGAGAGGTTTTGATGTGTCATTACTTTGATTTGTTGTAGACTTATTGGCACAACAAATGCTTAGTTTTACACATCAACTATTGATTTTATAAACTTGCTCGAAGGTCTAAAGGTACTTTTCAAAAATATTATATGTGCTCAAAGTTATATCTTCCGATTGAAATCACTCGATTGAGTTATCAAAGATAACCAAGATCATAACTCTAGTATTTTTATCTAAAGTGGAATCTCGAAGCTCTAGTATTTTGTTACTTTATTGAAACATCTCAACTAGATAATATCTTTTTCTTCCAAATCTCCCTGTGGTTCGACACTCGGTCTCCCGAGAAATTTTATTACTTGAAATCAACCTACACTTGGGTGCGTAACTCTCAAGGAGCTATCAATACACCCATGGAAAAACTTTGTGTTCAAATCCCCTTCTTGTAACCATCTAATTCTAGATTTATGCCACAATAGATTGTCCCTTTTCTTAATTTCAGAAAATAATAAGGTTATATCTTCATTTCTCTTCATAACCTCCTGCTCGTCTAGCCCAAATATCTCATCTAAAAGATCAAGTTTCCAGATCTCCTCTTTGTGCTTCCCAACTCGATCGTTTAGATTGCCAAACACTTCTCTATTCCAAGTCTTCAATTCTTCTTTTAATAACTTTAACTTCTCTTTCAGAACATACCCCTTCTAGCCCTCCACTTCATAACTATTCCATTTTTCTTTTACGAACTACAGAAAGTCACCATGTGTTGACCAGGCATTTAAACTTTTGAACGGTTTTGGCCCCCAATTTTTACTGTGAATTTCAAGCATAATTGGGCAGTGATCCAACACCGATCGTTTGAGTCTCTTGAGAAATGTCATCGGCCATTTCGCTATCCAAGCTGCATTAATAAGAATTCTATCTAGTCTGCTCCTGCAGGACCCGTCTGGTCTATACCATGTGAACATCCTTCCATGAAGCGGCAAGTCTATTAATCCAGAATTGCGTATAAACGAATCATTAGGTAATATTTTTCCATTGACAATATTTTTTCGTGGAATTTGAGTTTTGTTATCTTTTACTTTGATTGCTTTGATTATTCAATTTTGATACTTTTTAACATACACATATATATACATGTATATCATAAAATATGTATATGATAAGTAGAAATTAATATATGATAATACAATTCTAATCAAATTATGCATTAATTAAGGTAGATTTTTTTTATTACAATGGTTTGGGCCAAATTAATTTTTCCTATAATAAAACAAAAAAAGTTCATGCTATCATTGGTAAAAGGAAAATATAATAGAAAAAAAAAGGAAAAATTAAAAAGTAATTTTCTTGCATGCCTACTCTTTAAATTTTGATTTGGAGTTCATGTACGTTTTAAGTGGTGGAAGGGTTCGGCTCATGATTCCAAACTACTAAATGATGCTATAACAAGAGCAAGAACGACATGATGTTAATGCTTGAAGGACTAATATAACTATGGATATGTGGAGGAATGCTATTTAGGAGGACATGATATTATGCTTTTTTTTTTGTTTGTTTTTTATTTTTTTTAAATTCGAAGGTATGAAAAAATCTTGAATTCTTATCGTATGTCACAAATCCACGAAATTCTGCAAAGTCTACAAAGTTCTATGGAATCCATTAAAATCCTGATTTTAAAAGTCCTACAAAATCCTGCAAAATCTTAAAAGTCGTCAAAATCCTACAAAATCTTTAAAATCTGCCGGACTTTTTTCAGCTAAAAAAGTCTTTTAAAATCCTAATCTAATACACGCCTAATACTCTTCTCAAATCCAAATGCCAAGATAAAATTCTTGATACGATGGATCATACATCATAAAAATTGCAATATATAAAAAGAATGTGTATAAATAAAAATTAGTTAATTCAAAATTGAGCCGCATATATATATGCATGCAGTGTCCAATAAATTAATATACAGAAGAAGAAAAATGAAATTAAGCAGCTAGCAGATATGATGATTAATTGTGAAGAGGAGGATGAGTTTTAGGTGGCAAATAATCGAGATTAAAGCGGGCATCTCTGTCTTCTCTTTTCGTGTGTGGCACTCTCCAGCTTTTTCTGAAATGATCTGAGCCCTTAACTACTCCATCGTCATCACTTTTTCCTTCTCTACATGAAATTTTCCTCTGTGCACCTGGTCGCATGGGAACACACCCTGCAGCTGGATTCTCATCTTTTTCCTACGTACACAGAATATATAATAATTAATAAACCAACATGAATTTAATAATTGAGACACACATGAATCTCCTGCTAATGTAATTAACAATATATACGACATTTATTTTATTAATGATCATTAATATTGAGAGAGAGAGAGAGAGCAAATTAACCTTGGTAATGGGATGGTGATATTTGAGATCATGAGGCAGATGATTATGAAGCACTCCAAGGTTTCTAGCATTGCATGCATGTAAAGAAAAGAATAGAAGAAGCAATACAAGATCAGAGAATATTATGCTCATTTTAGCGTATAATATAATTAAGTAATATATATCCACAAAATAATAATATATAAATGTGTATAGCAAAAGCAATTCTTGTATATATATATATATATATTTTGAGCCAATAAGTAAGTACTATTGAAGAAAAAAGTAAGGTTGAAAGTGGAGGAGTGTTTCTTGTTTAGAACATGGGGTGTTGCAGTAGGGGTGTGAAGAAGAAAGATTCGAAAAAGATTAGGAAAATAAAAGCAACCCCCTCCCCTCCCCTCCCCTCCCCTCCCCCCTATATATATATATATATATGATGATTATTGAATTGAAACTTGAAAGACTCCAAGATTGAGATCCCCCTTTATAACTTTTTATTTTATAGCTAGTTTAAATAATAAAAAAATAAAAAATAAAAAAGCAAGAGCCATATGTCTAATTTGTTTTCACCGATCGAGGAATACCTAGCTAGTTTTGTTGTCTTAATAAGTGTAAGTGGCAATTAGCTAGCTAGGGCAATTGTGCATGGTTCCTTGTTTCTAGTTCTTGCTTTTCCCCCCAACCATGTTACATGCATGGAAAATCTACCATGCCTTTATATTTATTAATTTAAAACCCCTTTTTGGGATTATGAAACACTAATGTCATTGTTGTGCATGTATGTTCCCAAAGGCTTATATATATAACTATAAACTATATATAATGAAAAAAATAGAAATCAAAATAAAATATCGACAAATAGTTTGTTATTGAAGTGATCAGTGATAGTTAAGAACAAAAAATATAAAATTAAATGCGCGGTTTTTTTTTTCTAGAGCTAGCGTTAGTCAACTTTTTCATTAAGATGAATAAGAGTGATTTGATAATTGAAATTTAAAAAAAGAAAATGGAAGAAAATACTTCCTCCGTCCCATAATTGTTTTCACACTTTCATTTTCTGTCCGTCCCACAATTGTTTTCACATCCTATAAATGGAAGTTATTACTTTAACTTTATCCTCACAATCTAACTAATCTCATTATTTTAATATTATAATTTTACACAACACTCTACTTTTCTTAAAAAGTGTGTCATCCCAAAGGTGAAAACACCTCTAGGACGGAGGGAATACAAAAATAAATTAAATAAAAAAAATGAGAGTCGAAAATATACAAGATTGATGCATAAGAATGATTTTGAGAATTGAAATAATTTGTAACACTTTAAAATGAGGGCAATTGACAAGGGATTGAAATTTAAAAGTTTTTTTTATTTTAAATTTAAAATCTATAAGATGTGATCAATTTTGAAGATAGATCAGTCTATATCGAGCTTTGTTCTTATAAATTGAAATGAATAATTTTTAATTTTTAAAAATAATTAATTATAAAAATTATTTTGTAAATTTAAAAGAGACACTTTATATCATGTGTGAGAGATGAATATAACTAAGTGGTCAAATGTGTGTTTATGCTTTTGATGTGCATACTTTGACCCTTTCAAATGTTGAAAGGGTAATTTTTAAATAGAGGCATTTATAAAAGTAGCCGCGCAAAAACCAAAGTCCACATATTTCCTCAATCTAAGCTTTAATTATGTTAACTATGTACACTCGTTAATTAAATTATAGGTTAATTTTATCCCAATAAAATTTGGTC
Source organism: Prunella vulgaris (assembly GCA_026898435.1). Classification (NCBI taxonomy): domain Eukaryota; kingdom Viridiplantae; phylum Streptophyta; class Magnoliopsida; order Lamiales; family Lamiaceae; genus Prunella; species Prunella vulgaris. Next base: position 1,147,118 of record JAPKLY010000041.1, read on the forward strand.
GAATTTTGCATATCTGAATGTTGTCAGATATTGTTATATGTTCATTAATACAAATATTTATAGCTACAGTGGTGACATTTAAATTGAAGATTCAATGTTATTAATTTTAATTAAATTATTTATTTATATACTCTCACCATTGATGTAAAAATCAGGTTAGGTGGCCAAACAAGCGCCATCAGCTAAGGGTGGGAATATGTCATGCTACTCTACAGGGGCCTACGGTCTGGAAGTCTATCTCAACTCGGTCTATTTAACAAATAAGCTAGGCTCAAACCTTTTTAAAAGTCTATTTAGTTAAATAGGTCAGACCTAGGTCTTTTAGGAAGCCTTTTATACCTAATAAACTGGTCTATTTAATATTATATATATAAGTATTTTTTAAATATAATTTCTTATTTTTATTTATTAAATAATATTCCCCCCATCCCATAATTATTTTCACACTTTCCTTTTCTGTCCGTCCCACAATTGTTTTCACACCCTATAAATAGAAACTATTACTTTAACTTTACCCTCACAATCCAACTAATCTCATTATTTTAATAATATAACTTTACACAATACTCTACTTTTTTTAAAAGTTGTGCCATCCCAAAGGTGAAAACACCTCTGGGACGGAGGGAGTAATATATTCAATTATAATGTCAATAATTTTCTTAATTTTTTAAAATAAATACACATAACTTTTTTAAGTTGTTATTTGTGATTTGGTAAAATATTTAGTACTATTATTGATGTTATTGAGACATTTGATAATTTTATAGGTGTTATTTTAAATTTTTCGTAATGAATATAAATATTTTTAAAAAAATTATTAAATATGTCTAAAAAGGTTTTCAGGTCTGGCCTGTGTTGATAGAATTTACTGATTGTGTTTGTTTATGTGGATTTACAACGAATTAATTCTACCAAACAATAATCTTATGATTTTGTGTTCTTGGGGAGGGAGAGAAGAGAGTTTAGAGAGAGAAATATTGCAGTAGGCATTGTATTGATTGTGTGAAATGTGAGAATCGTGTGAATAATACAAGAGAGGTCTTATTAATAGGTGTGTGAGTGTGAGACGGCACCTTACGAGCCTATGTGGCTTCCGGTGTTGACGAGGGTTCCTTACCCTCGTCTCGATCTCTCACACTGTTTCCCCTATCACGCCTCGTCCTACTACTATGCCTTAGACTAGATGGGCCTCATTAAAAACCTCGCCGTAAACCACCCTTGTGGATAAATCGGACGGAGGGAAAAAGAGTGCGCCACCGGGGTTCTGCTAACAAAGGGCGAGCTCCCGAGCTTTGACCAGATTCCAGAGTATCGCGCAGTGATGTACCACAGTCTGGCGAGCTCTGGTCCTTCCACAGACGGGCGAGCTCTGGACCTTCTCCAGCTCGGATGGGCTCTGGAGACCTGGCAAACCTTGGGGATTATTTCTGAAACCGACGTATTAGTTCGCCATATCAACATTTGCCCCCCAGCTCGCGCGCATCATGACTTTGTCCAATGTGTGGGCGAGCTGGAGAACTTGAAGTCTGGCGAACTATTTTCGGGGGTGCCGAACTAATAGGCGAGCTGCGCCTCGGAGGTCGCCTCGGCCGACACGATGCGGGATCCCAAGCGTCATGCAAGTCTCTTGGTGTCTCGATTCCCGCCCACAATAATGATAACTTTTCAAATTCTTTGCAAAAAGGTCCCTGATCTTTCAGGAATTTCGAGCTCGCGCCCAGCTTCTATAAATAGGCGGAAATGAGGAATTTCCTCACTTTTGCTTCCTCACTTCTCAGAGCACATTTCTGGCGAACATTCCTCTGCTTCAGACGCGTCTCCGAACGTCTCCCAAGGTAGAAATCTGGATTTCTCCTTTCTCTCCTTCCTTGTTCCTTGCTTTCGGATGCCTACATTATGTCTGAGAACTCCTCAAGCCGTACCCCCCCGCATCGCGATTTGGGTAAAGGACAAATGACCGATGACCTTCCAAACCCCCGAGAGGCACCTGTGATCCTCTCATCGAGCTCTGGGGCGAGCTCTGAAACCTTCCCGGACAGTAGCGAGCTCTTGGGGTCAGTTCGCTCTGACTCCAGCGAGCAAGCTACTAGTTCCGGTGAGGAATTGCCCCTCCGCGAACTCTGGGATTACTCAGAGCGAGCTCACAGAGGAGCTGCGACCCCCATTGAGGAGGAGGCCGCCGAGGTTGGGGCCCGGGAGGAGGTCGCCGAGGTTGGGCCTGGCGACCTTGCTGGCGAGCTGGCCCGCGAGGTCGACGAAGAGGTTGGCGACGATATGGGGACGGCGGTTACTTATGAATACCTCCGTGTCATCGACTTTCCCTTTCCTAAGCTCCCTGAACATCAAGTCTCTACCGAGGTCGTGAATGAGTTCGAATGGGGCGAATATGTGAGAACTCACGGGGCGAGCTTCCCCCTACCCCGGCGAGCTCCGATTCGAAAAGCCGCTGGCAAGTCTGATCTTAAGGCCAACGGGGTGGAGAGCATCATGAGCGAGTTCGCCCTTCCGAATGTTCGGAGGCAGTTCCGTATCCCGCTGGACATTTTTATGTATCCTGCTGAGGAGAAAGAGCGAGCTGACCTCCCCCCTACCGGGCTCACAGCCATGAATTATCACACCTTGAAGGCTGGGCTCACCCTTCCCCTCCACCCTATAATCGGGCAGTTTTTGGCGGACACGGGCCTCGCCATTACCCAACTCACTCCGAATGCATGGAGCAATTTGTTGGCCGCCCTGACTGTCTTCGGCCACGAGGGCTATGAAAACCGGTTGAGCACGGCGGAGATTAACGAGCTCTTCATCGTGATCAGACAAGTGAGGGAGGGGAATGGATATTATTCTTTCCAAGCTCGCCCAGGGGGTAATTTTTAGGCGACATCCCCAACAAAATCCGGGACTGGAAGGAGCAGTTCTTTTTCATCGGGGGGGATTGGCGAGCTTCCAACGGCCGCGGGGGGCGCATTCCCACCCCCGAGACCTACGGGGAGGCGAGCTGTAGGTGGCGTACCTTATTGTGTGTGCGTCGGATTAGATTACTGATCTAATCTATCTTTTTGTAGGTTTGAAGCGCCACAAGTCAAGCCGTGGGAAACCAGAGACTTCGATTGGCTTCGAGTTCGTGCGGACGGTGTGTTGCTTGAGGGAGAAGAAGGATCGCGAGATCGAACACTTGTGCCAACACCACTGCCGCAGGCTCGCCGGCCTCATCACTTCACCACACCACCTCGTTGCTCAAGGTTTTGCACTTCTCCATTTTGAAGTTCTGCCAGCTCGCTACCCCGTATAGTGAGGTCGCCTGACCTACTTGATCATTTTGTGCAGGTGCAGGTGCAGGTCCTACTGCCGAGCTTCCGCCCATTGAAGTTCCTGAGGCCTACCATTTCCTAGCTCGGCAGCTTAGGATGGATAAACCTCGCCCGGGGAGAGAAGGCATCCCCTCCGGGGCGGTCCTGGATGCCACGAAAAAGCTCGAGCTCGCCAAGGCCGCTGATAAGGCCGGGGGTTCGGGCTCGCAAAGGACCTCGGCGCCTCCCCAGGTGAAAGAGAAGGTTGCTGCTGCCAAGAGGGGAGCGGGCTGAGGTTTGGATTCTGAACGGGGTGCCCAACCCCCTCCACCTCAGCAGACGAGGTGAGCTCTCCACCGCGGGGATGGCTCGTGGGTGGGCGAGGAAGAGACCCGCCCCGCCAAATGAGCTAGGGCCGAGGGCGGTTCCGGATCAACCCCAGCAGGGTCAGGGCGAGCCCTTGCTGCCCAATCTTCTCAGGCGCCCCCAACTCCTCAGAGTGCGCCCTCGCCGCCTCCCTACGGGGTCCCTATTCGGGATGATACCCTGCTTGGGCTCAACCCCGATAGGTTTGGGTAAGTGGGCGACCTCTTTGAAGTTGGAAACCTTTGTAACTTCTATGATTTTTGCTATGATTTTTGCTAACTGATTTGAGTATTGTGTAGGTATACTCCCGCTGAGTTCCCGCAGCTACCTGAATCTCTCCATATCGCTGAGCGGTGTTGGGCCCTGAGCTCATCGAGGGACCTTCCTAATGGGGCGGCTCGCCGGGTTTTTACTGAGGCCCCTAAGTACCTCTCCGTCTCAGAGCTCGGCATGATCGAGAGGCAGAAGCCTGCCGACAAGGCGAGGCTGGCGATGCACTACGCCTGTGCGGCAATGGCGGCGGCCCAGCTCGTCGGCGATGATGTCGCCGCCGCTGATAGAGCTCGCCTTGATGCGAAGAGGGTGCTGACCAAGGTGGGCGACGAGCGAAAGAAGGCCCTCAAGGAGCTGGCGAGGGCAGAGACCAAGGCAAAGGCCTCACTGGAGGCGGAGCGGCTTGCTATTAGAAAAGCAGAAAAACTTCAGGCCGACCTCCGCCAACAACAGGCCGAGCTGGATGAAGCTCGCCGAACACTTGCTGCTCGGGAAGAGGAGCTCGTCCTGACCCGGGTTGAGGTAGGGCTCCTCCGTGATCAGAGCCGAGGGAACTCGGAGGAGTGCCGGAAGCTGCGGGAAGAGGTTGCTGCCAAGGCTTTGGAGATCGCCGAGCTCAAGAGCTGTTCTAACACCGCCATCACTCCTGAGGCACTTGAGCTCGCCGAGGTGTTTGCCACCGACAAGGGTTTCGTGCTCTGCTTCGCTGAGGTGATCCGCTCCTTCCAATGGGCGCGGATTAATAATGACAGTGAGTGGGAAGCCCTCGTCAGTGAGTTTGAGGATTGCTTGGAGAAGTCCTCGATCCCCCCAGGCACGGAGCTGAATATTGGAGACCTCGCGGGCTACGGGATCAATCTTGATGCTGCTCGTCAAAAGTTCAACATTATCCAGACGAAGCAGGTCTTGACTGCCGATCTCGCCCAAGAGACTGAAGGTGCTGAGGGGGATGCTGGGGGCGAGGCCCCACCGACAATGGAGCAGATGCAGGAGGTCTGTGGGGATGCGATGATAAACATCAGCGAGCTCGGCACAAGCGGACTCTCCGGGAACATCACTTCTGATGCCGAGCTTGCCATGCCCATCCGCCAGGTCGCCCCCACTCCAGAGGTCGCCGACCCCGAGTCTTAGGCCCTCTTTACTATTGCTTTCTTAGTTTAGTTTTTATTTTCCAAGTTTCGGTAGGTCGTCGGGTTGCGGAGCTCTCCCAGAAGGAGCTCCATTTTTGTAGCTTTACTTTTCGTTCAAGTAGATTCAGCTCGCCGGGCACCTGCAGCTCGTCCAGAAGGAGCTTTTTGTAGTTCAAAGATGGCCAGCTGGTCGGCCTTTGTGGCCAGCACAGCTACTTATACTTATGATTTTTTCAAGCATATTTTTGGCTTGAAAATCTCTTAAGTATCTTTTTGAATATAAGCCGAGCATTTTTTGTCCAACTCTTTTCCTTTATGTATTTGCACCTTTACGTTATAATTTCGTAAATAGCTCATTTTTGTTTATTTTTCTGGTACATAATTGTTCGTCTTATTCTACTTTGAGAAGCAAATCGTTCGTTTTAAGTCACTTACGACTACGAATTGTACCTCTGTTTTGAGAGTGCGTATTCTTCGTCTTACGCCACTTAGGGCCGCGAATCGTTCGTCTTAGACCACTTAGGGCGGCGAACTGCACTTCGATTGATTCACGTTGGGCCATTGGGTTTCATGAACCTTGCCTTAGACGTTTCTTCGTCTTTTTCGCGAATATTTCTAACTTATGGCAGTAGGTGCTTAGCAACCCTTTAAGGAGGGTACCTTCGCGACCTTGGGCACTTTGGCCTTTGCCCTCGAGCTATTTAATTATAACGTTTGGGACCTTGGTCCTTGCGCATTGAGTATTTTTGAGCATGTGGGCGAGCTAGGCTCGGCGAGCTATCAGGAGCAGTGGGCGACCTCGTGCAGCTCGCCTGGTTGGAGAGCTGCACAGGTCCAAACACTTGGGAATTTTTCTGAATTTTTTCTGACTTTTCATAGCGGTGTAATTTACATCGGTTGCCATTGATATTTTCGATGCAAACCTTCGACTAGTCTATTACATGATTCTAGTCTATTGGTAGAACTTTTTTAGATGTGTCGAGCTCCAGGTGTATGACAAGGCTTTGCCTTCTGCGTCTTCTAGATCATAGGTACCGTTCGGCCAGGCTGCGGTGACCCGGAATGGTCCTTCCCAGTTTGAACCGAAAACACCTGGTGGGGCCATCAATTTCTTTTTTAACACCAGGTCTCCGACCTTGAACTTTCGGTCTCGGACCTGAGAGTTGTAATATTTTTCCGCTCTGCGCTTGTAGGTGGCGTTTTTCATTTCTGACGAAGCTCTGGTCTCTTCGATCAGATCTTTTTCTACTGCCAAGGCTTCATCATTCTTTTCTTCATCATACCCCACCACCTTCCAAGTTTTGTTCTGGACTTCTACCGGGACTACGGCTTCGGTCCCGAAGGCTAGGGCAAATGGGGTCTCCCCAGTGCTGGCCCTATAGGAAGTTCTATAGGACCATAGGACCTCCGGGAGTTCGTCTGCCCAGCTCCCCTTTTTTTCTTCGAGGCGGAGCTTCAAAATGTGTTTCAGGATCTTGTTCACCGCCTCGACTTGGCAGTTCGACTGGGGTGATAAGGAGTTGAGTAGTGCTTCTTGATGTTCCATGAACTACAGAAGTCCCTCAACTTCTGTCCGTCGAACTGCCTTCCATTATCAGTGATGACTAACTGCGGGAGTCCAAACCTGCAGATCAGGTTTTTTCAAATGAAGTCGATCATCCTTTCTTGGGTTATGGTGGTGAGAGCTTCGGCCCCATCCCACTTAGTGTAGTAGTCTACTGCTACGACAGCAAACTTTACCCCGCCTCTGCCAGGTGGAAATGGGCCGATCAAGTCGATACCCCATTTCGCGAAAGGCCACGGGCTGAAAACCGAGTTAAGCTGGTTGGCTGGGGAGTGGATGTTAGGTGTGAAAAGTTGGCACTTTCGGCACCTTCGAGCGAAGCTGATGGCATCTTTGCGAAGAGTGGGCCAGTAGTAGCCCTGTCTGATCGTCTTATATGCCAATGCTTGCCCCCCAGCGTGACTCCCACAAATCCCTTCGTGAATTTCTTCTAACACTTCGGACCCCTGCTTCCTAGTTAGGCATTTGAGTAGGGGTAGAGAGAATCCACGTTTATAGAGTTGACCGTCCAGCAGTGTATATCTGGCAGCTTGCTTTACTAACCGGCTAGCTTCCCAGGTGTCCACGGGGGTTGTTCCGTCTGTTAGGTATTTCTGGATTGGAGTGCACCAATCTTCACCACCTTCACTGTCCTCCTGCCCCCCGCTCTAGGGTTGATTTATCTTGTAATCGGACGTCGAGGGGTTTTTCAGTGTGGTGATCACAACCTCCTTGAATTCAGCTTCGCCGTTGCTAGTAGCTAGCCGGGCTAGAGCATCTGCTTGTGTGTTCTCTAGCCGCGGTATCTGATTGATGTAAACTTGTGTAAACATCGAGATCAGAAGCACGGCTATTTTCTGGTAGGTCATCATCTGCTGGTCTTTTGCCTCATATTCCCCCCGGACTTGGGATATTATTAGCTGGGAATCTCCGAAAACTTGAAGATTGGTTGCCCCCACAGCTAATGATAGCCTAAGTCCTGCTATCAACGCTTCATACTCCGCCTCATTGTTGGTTGCTCGAAAGTCGAACCGAATTGCGGAGGTGAAGACTTGTCTGTCTGGGCTGATCAGGACCACGCCGGCGCCTGCTGCCATGCTAGTTGATGATCCGTCCACGTAGAGATACCACGGAGCTATACGCCCCCTCGTCGGATCTTGTGGGAAAGTTAGCTCGACGATGAAGTCGTCCAGTGCTTGTCCCTTGATCGCTGTTCGGGGTGCGTAGGTTATACCGTATTGGCTAATCTCCAGTGACCATTTCAGCAGGCGTCCAGCAGTGTCTGGGCGCTGTAGTATTTGACGCAGTGGGAACGTTGTCAGCACCTCTACCGGATGGTCAAAGAAGTATGGCCTCAATTTTCTAACACTCATCACCAGTGCATAAGCCAGCTTCTCTGTTGGGGTGTACCGCAACTCAGCTTCATGTAAGACTTGGCTCACATAGTACACTGGTAGGTGTGTTTTCGCCTCTTCTCGGACCAGGACGGAGCTGATGGCCACCTCCGATGCAGCCAGGTAGAGGTATAGCTTCTCTCCAGGTATTGGCTTCGACAGAACCTGTGTATCCGCCAGGTATGTTTTGATATCTTCAAAGGCTAGTTGGCATTCACTTGTCCAAACGAAGTGGTTTTTGAGGTGGAGCTTGTTGGCCTTGGCCGCCTCTTTGTACTTCCGTGTGTTTACCTTAATTGCCTCGAAAAATGGACGATTTCGGTCGCCGGACCTGGAGATGAATCTGTTCAGGGCTGCCATGCACCCTGTCAGCCTTTGAATTTTTTGGACGGAATCGGGTATCCCCATCTCGATTATGCATTGGACCTGTGTTGGGTTGACCTCAATTCCCCGCTGGCTAACTAGGTGCCCCAGGAACTTCCCAGAGTGTACGCCGAAGCTGGTCTTTTTGGGGTTCAACTTCATGTTGTAGTGGCGCAGTATGTCGAAGGTCTGTTTCAGGTGGTCCAGGTGGTCCTCCTTTCTCAAACTCTTGACAACTATGTCGTCCACGTACACCTCCATGGATTTGCCAATGTGTTGGTCAAACATTTTGTTCACCAATCTTTGGTAGGTAGCTCCGGCGTTGATGAGTCCGAACGGCATCCTTTCCCAGCAATACATGTTCTTGTTAGTGTAGAACGCCGTGTGTTCCTGGTCATCTGGGTGCAGAGCTATCTGGTGATAGCCCGCAAAAGCATCCATGAATGTCATCATCTCATGGCCTGCAGTGTTGTCCACTAGCTGGTCAATGTGAGGTAGTGGGAAGTTGTCCTTCGGGCATGCTTTGTTCAGGTCTGTGAAGTCAATGCAGAGTCTCCACGTCCCATTGTGTTTCTTCACCAGGACGGGGTTCGCGACCCATTGCGGACACAGAGCTTCCTTGATGAGCCTGTTGTCTAACAACTTCTCCACCTCAACAGTCAGAGCCGCGTACTTGTCTGGTCCATACTTTCTTCGCTTTTGGCGTACGGGTCTCCTCGTCGGATCTATGTTAAGTCTGTGGCAAGCATGTTCCAACGGGATTCCTGTCATGTATTCGTGAGACCAGGCAAACACGTCCAGGTTGGCTATCAAGAAGAGCTCCATCCTCGACCGGTACGGTTCAGGTAACTCAGAACCGATGAAAAGTTCTAAGTCCCTTTCTGGGTCCACCGGGAGTGCCGTCAACTCTTCCATGGGGGTTGCTTTTCTCTTTTGACTTTTCCACCTCGGGTCGCTGATGAACTCATCCCACTCCCCTTGTGACATCAGTGTAGGCTCGTGGCCTATGCTCGGTTCGAGGTCATCGGGTTGGCTCTCAGCTTGGGCGAGCTCGTCAGCTGTGAACACCTCCGGTGGTCTGTCAGCTTGGGATGGTGTGGTGACTTGGGGAGTCGGGTCAACGTCCATTGGTGTTGGTTCTTGACCTCCCACAGGTCCCCCACCTTGGGCCTCATCAGCTACCTCCATGGGAGTAGGTTGCTGTCCCTGCGCAGGTACCGACCCCTGTGCAGGTCTCAACACTTGGGTTTCTTCCAAGTCCTCCATTGGTGTCGGTTGTGTGTCTTGCACAGGTCCAGTGCCTTGGTTGATTTCTGACAAATTGCCTACCTCCATCATCTCAGTTTCGACCGAGATGACGTCTAGGATGTTTGGCTCGTCTGCAGGAATCTGTACGTCCTCTTTGAGGATGTGGACTCGTGTAACAAACTTCTTGACCCGGCCATCTTTGATTTGGAGTAAACACTCTCGGGCCTTTTTCTGGTCACCTTTTATAGTTCCGGCACCTTTTGGAGTTGGGAATTTCAAACAGTAGTCATTTCCACGCACCAGTTGAATAGGGGAATATTCATGATATGCAGTTGGTCGGAATTGGATTAGTGATGATGCATGTAAGATTGCATGCCCCCAACATGAAACAGGTAAGTTCGTTTTGTGTAGTAGTGGTCTAGTGATTAATTTAAGACGTTTAATTAATGATTCAGCTAGACCATTTTGAGTATGAACATGAGGGACCGAATGCTCCACTTTGATTCCCAGTGCCATGCAAAAATCATCGAATGCCTTAGAGGTGAATTCACAGGCATTATCCATACGAATGGATTTAATAGGATGATCTGGGAATTGAGATCTCAACAGGATGATCTGTGCAATTAGCTTTGCAAAAGCAGTATTGCGAGTGGATAGCATCGTTACATAAGTCCACCGAGTGGATGCATCTATTAGGACCATAAAGTACTGAAATGGTCCAGATGCTGGGTGTATGGGTCCACAAATATCTCCTTGAATCCGTTCAAGAAATTTAGGAGATTCAGTTCTTACTTTACTACTAGAAGGACGAATTATTAGCTTACCCTTTGTGCAAGCATCACATATGTATTCATTAACAAAAGGGATTCTGTTGTGTGTTATATTATGGCCTGATGAATTACATAGAATCTGACGCATCATAGTTTGTCCTGGATGTCCTAACCGCTCATGCCATAGTTTGAAAGAGTTTGGATCATTAAATTTTAGATTAAGAGCTATATGGAGATTTGAGGGTCTGATGTATGTGTAATACAAGCCAGACGAGAAAGATGGAAGTTTTTCGACGATGTGTTTACGACAATTTAAATAGTGAGTCATCAAGAGATATTCAATATTGTCCTCAGTATTTGTTTCAATGTGATAGCCATTCAGTCGAATGTCTTTGAAACTGAGGAGGGTACGCTTTGATTGTGGATACAATAAAGCATTTTCGATTATCAGCTCGGTACCCATAGGTAGAATGATCGAGGCTCTTCCGGAGCCAACGATTTGTATGTCGTCGTCGGAAATAGTAGTGACACTTCCTTTCTTTTCGGTTAATGTTTGGAAAAAATGTCTATCTTTTAAGATAGTATGTGTAGTAGCACTATCTACTAAGCACAACACATTAATCTCCATAAGCACTTAAGTGTATGTTTGGTTACGTTTAGATATGAGGAATGCTAAGGAGAGCCAAGATTACAGACGCTGATTGATCAGCCGCACAAGGGGTCACTTAGATCCTACTTTATCAAAAACGTATTAAATTATTTTCGTAGACAATAGTGTTCGATAATTGGATTTGACTGTAAAAATAAAGCATCGATAAGCATTCATAAATGGAATCCATAAAAGTATCATGCAACATAGTCAAGATAAAAGCCAGTCAAACATGCTGGTCCAACCAAGTAGCAAGTAATATCAAATAGTCTAATAGATAAAACAAGTAAATAGCAAGTTGATGTCGATCACTCATTGTCTCCAAAAGCGTCTACAGTCATTGTATCATCCACTAAGAGGTCATCCTTCTCCATATCAAAGCCTGCATCTGGTAGGTTGGTGTGGTGTGATTCACCTTTAGGAGCTTTTCCCTTTTTGTCTTTAAGCATGCGTTGATATAGCTCCACTAGATGTTTTGGAGTTCGACACTGGCGAGACCAATGGTCGTCGCATCCACACTTGTGACAGAGTTGCTTGTTCTGTGTACCTGAGCTCGATGGTTTGTCTTGAGGTGCATTCTTTTCAGTTGCACTAGATTGTGCATTGTTGCGACCTCTACCTCTTCCCCTACCACTGCCTCGACTTCGGGTCGATCCGAGTCCCCCACTTGGCTCATTTCCGTTTCCACATTTACGGCCTCTAGAGTTCCTCCGAGTAGCATGTGCTTCAGGCACAACTTGTGAGCCAACCGGTCTAGTATTGTGATTTTTCATCAACAATTGGTTGTGCTTTTCTGCAACTAGAAGTGCAGAAATGAGGTCGGAGTGTGTTTGATACTCTTTGGCCCTGTACTACTGCTGGAGTACAAGATTACTAGCATGGAATGTGGAAAGAGTTTTCTCGATCAACTGATCATCAGGGATCGGTTCACCGCACAGCTTGAGCTGTGAAACTATGCGATGTAAGGCGGAGTTGTACTCCGTCACAGACTTGAAGTCTTGGAAACGAAGTGTTGTCCAAGCATGTCTGGCTTCGGGGAGGATCACATTTTGTTGTTGTTGGAATCGATCCTGGAGGGATTTCCACAACATTGATGGATCTTTTTCAGTGAGGTATTCATTCTTAAGATCTTTGTGAAGATGATGTCTTAAGAAGATAAGAGCTTGTGCCTTTTGGGCAGTAGTGGATTTCCACCCTTGAGTGGTGGTGTCGGATAAGTCTTTTGAAGCTAAGTGGATTTCAACGTCTAAAGCCCATGCCAAGTAGTTGTGGCCATCTAGTGCCAGTTCATCAAATTCACGTTTGATGATGTTTGACATTTTTGTTGCTACAAAGAAAGGAATTAATAAATTTAGAATTTATTATTGTGTTGTAGCAATTTTAAAAAAAAATAGGGCTTAAGATAAAAATGCAATAACAATTTATTAAAAGGGGTGTATTTGATAAAGGATTGGGTGTATGACTTGTGAGACATTTATTAATGGGACTTTAACCCAAAAATAATTATTGGATAAGGCCTTAGAAAAAAAATTGATGATTTGGGCTTTCATAATACCATTATGAATTTTTATTAATGGGACAACAGGCCCAAAAAAAATTGTTAGGATCCAAATTAATTAGGATCAACTAAAATAAAATGCCCAATCAATTAATTAAAAAAATATGGCCTAAGGAATTATTTAATTAAAAAATATTGGTTCTGCCCATTTTAATACAAAAAAAAGGCGAATGCCCAGTTACTGGCTCAATTCAAAACAGCCCAATTTTTTTTTTTATGAATAATTAAAGAAGCCCAAAACACAGAGGCCCATTTCGATTTTAAGGGTTTGTGTTCTGGAATATGAGCAGCGACTTGGTCATTGTGTCCAGAGAGAGATGGCGAAAAAATCGGCGTAAGAAATGGCGGAAAAATCGCCATCGTGCAGGCGACTTTGTCCAGCCGCCGTTTCAGCGCGAGGTCGACAAGATCGCACCGTCACCATCGCTGGGTCAGGCGTTGCGAGCGGTGGCTGTCGCACGTGTCGCGCGCCTAATGACCTAGTCGTACCGGCGGCGTCGCAGCAGCTCAGGGAGCGCTGTCTCGGGGCATCGCCCTCGAGCGTCGTCGCTGCCGCTGCGGGCGCGTCGTCGCCGCTGGCTGTGTCGATACTCAGAGCAGGGCGTTGAGCCGCCGTCGCGTGGGTCAGGATGCACAACGCCGTCAAGGTGTCGCTATCGACGTTCGTATCACAACGTGGTGCCGTCACGGCTCAGGGCCGGAGGCGTAGTCGTTCGCCGTCAAAGCCACTTCAGGGGCCGACGGCGTGGCGAACACGGGTAGGGCTCAATTTCGATTTCAGTCGGATTGTTTCGATTTCTGATTTTGGTTTTCAGAATTCCGAGTTTTGCAAAAAAGATTTGTTTCAGAAAACTGGTTCTGATTTTCGAAAAAAAAAATTTGGGAGAGATTTTGCAATTTCTGAAAACGATTTTGGTTTCGAAAACATTTTGATCTGGATTGAAAAACTTTTGGTGTATTTTCGAAAAAGGGGTTTATCTCGATTCAGAAATTAATCGATCTGGGGACAGTAATTTTCAAAAAAAAAATTGAATCGGTTTCGAAAAAGGATTTTTGAAAAACTGAGTTTCTGTTTCGTAATAAACAGATTGAATTTAGGGGTTCGATCGGGGGATCGAATTTTTTTTCAGGGTTTTATTAGGGTTTTGTTATGCGGATTAGAGCAAAACACGTACGTCCAGAATGAACACATAAGCCATATTCTATTCCCAAAACATGTGAATTACGGAAGCATACAGTACAACATATTGACATATGGACATGTGTATGTAAATCCTATGTAAATCATATGAACAGATGATAAAAAATAAGGGCGAGGAAAGCATATGGCTCAGATTCATGACAGAACAAACATATGGTCAAAACATATTATCTGGAGATACCTTAAACATGGAATAACATATTATTGCAGGCATATGAATCATGTGAATTGTATTGAGCATGAGAGCAGTACACGAAAATAAATATATTTACACAATATCCATGCTTTTTGATTCAGAAAATACAATAAATTAAAACTCACAGATTATTGCTTAATTTCCAAATTAAAATCTGAGTTTCGAATCTGGTCCGAAAATTGTGCTGGAGCAATCCTCTCGTAAATCCTTAATGCTCGTAGAGTCTCGTGCTGATAACGTGTTGTAGTCGAGAGAAAAGCGCAAGCATAAAAGTAAATAACACGGAGTTTGATGACCCAGTTCGTCACGGAGTGACTACGTCTGGGGGCGACCAAGCCAGGAGATATAATAATATGAACTGCCGTTTACAATGATATGAAAGTGTGAAGTGTACATAATACAGGGAATGATACCATATATATAATACCTAACCCTAAGTCTTGTGGGCCTAAAGCCCACTGGATATATCTAATATTATATCCATAAAATATAATAATATATTTACATATATTATAACAAATATGTCAAATGCATAAATATTATATGCAATTACACACATGAATTGCAATAATAAAGTTTAAAAAATGATTACAACATTAAATTGCTGTATAAAAATATAAAATCTAATATTAAAATTTAATACTCCTTCCATCTTGATAATGTTTGCCTTGTAAAATATACATAGATTTTAAGAAAAGTGCAGAATGAATAGAATATTGAGGGGTAATATGCAAACTTATATTATTACAATAATAAAATTAGTTTGATTGAGTGTAAAAAGTCTCTAATATATAAAGAACAAGTTAATAATATCCCAAGAACAACTCAATGATACTTCAACAAGTTTAAGTAATATCTCAAGAACAATTCAATAATACTCCAACTTACTAATACCCAAGAACTAGTCAGTAATACCCGAAAAACAAGTTAGTAATACCCAATAAACAACTCACTAGTATCCCAATAATAAATTTAATTACCCCCTAAGAACAACTCATTAATGACTCAGTTGTCCAAAAAATACATAATGTTGTGTGTACTGTGTACTTTTTAAAATCAATGCATGGTATCTACCATGATGCACACAAATTTTTGCAATTTTTTATTTATCCAAATTCAAATTGGAGAATAATATATTAAATTGAAGAAGACAAATAGAAATTATAGCGAGGAGTTCAAATTTGAGCTATATTCTTGAGAATTAAGTTGGGGTCTTGAGTCTTATTAATTTATATGTACGATTATGATGTTGTTTTTAGAGTTGCAAAATGCACAGTGCTGATTTGAGTCTTGGTATTGTAATATATATGTTATAGATAATTCTCCTACCCAAATGCTAATAAAATTTAATTTTTCTTCTTTGATAAACTCATTTTTTGGACGGGGTTAGCTTTCCTATTCATTATATGAATAGGGACATTATAGTTATATATTTGTCAAATTTATTTAAATAGAGATACTCCCTCCGTCCCATTATAAATTGCTCATTTTGTTATTTTCGTCTGTACCAATATATGTTACTCATTTGATTTTTTATCTTTTTTTGAAATTACAACTATTCACTCCTTATTATTATTTTCAATATTTTTTATACTATTTTCATTACTTTTTCACTTTATTCCATCACATTACTTATACTTTTTCACTTTTTTCATCACTTCACTTATACTTTTTTACTTTTACTTTAATCTGTGTGCCCAAAAGCAACGAGCAACTTATATTGGGACGGAGGGAGTATTTTCATAATATTTTGGTAAAATGAGAAAAAAAGTTAAGGATTTATCAATTTAAAACCAATCGATCATGGGGATCACGATTGAAAGTCCGGTCGTATTCTTACTACCGAATGGTGATATGTACTTCAAATTATTGCATGGAATTCCAATTTTTTGTGTAATATGCCGAACGGCACTATGATTCACGATTGGATGGAGCATGATTTATCATTGTCAAATGTCACAAGAGGTCCTTATTTTATTCCAAAAATTATTCTGGGATCATTTTTCTATTGTCATGCTTCTTTGAACAGAATCTCTGATTCATTTTTAGTCCTATTTTATAATGGCTAATTTGTATTAAAAATAAGACTAAATATTACAATATATATTAATCATGAGCACGATGTCCCATCAGAAACACAGGAGCGGTAAAACAAACTAATATATATATATATATATATATATATATCATTTCATAATTATTTTATGAATCTTTTAAATTCTTCTCATATTGAGAAAAACAGTTTGATTCAGATAACATATCTCTACTATCACATGGCTGTGATACCATATAATAACAGGGTCGGGGATCTGGACTATATCAGCAGTATAGCTATGGATCTTTTGCTCAACACAGATTGGAAATTACTGAGGACATCTATAGTCTATGAGTTAATGATTTCTCCGTATTGTATCAATAGTGTCTCACGGACCTTTTCCAAAACAAACTGGCCTAAGCATTCAAGAGTCTATGAATTAACCTGAAAAAAGGATTTATGCCCACAAACGCCTGCGCCTTCACTCGGCATAACGGCTAAAAGGCTACCCCACACCGTTAACTCATAAACCAGAACACTTAGTTCAGCAAGTTTCAACCTTAAAGACACATTTCGATACGTGTTGGATAATCTTTAACTCATAAATATCGATAGAAACCTCAAACCAATCGGTCGAAACCATTTACTACATATTGATATAATCAGATCAGATCAAGTGACTTATGATCTTCAAAAACACATGAAATAGTAGAGTATGAGATCCTAGATCATTGATTCAATACGAATCTCTAGCTTGCCATAGGGCGGCTATGAATCTCTTAAATAAAATTTTAAAAACAGAAAAATAAAGAAGAGAGATTATCCTTTAGGAGCCAAGATAGGTACCTCCTATTATTATAACTTCAGAATAATTATACAATAGAGAGAGAGAGAGAGAAGAAAAGAGAGAGCAGACTTGCTAAAGTTCTGCCTCCTTACAACAAAGACACACATATTTATAGAGGGAGAACCGGACATGAGACCCCGGACTTCATCCCAAAAATTAAAAAGTATGAATAGTAAAAAGTTTGAATATTAATTTTACTATTCATGAACAGTACTTTGTCTGGTGAGGTCAGCAATGACATAAGCATGACATGGGCTTATGCTGTCTTCAGTGTAGTTTTATCCTGCCATGATAGACGCTTGTTTTTCGAGGAGACTTTTAGTCTTGAGGAAAACTTCACAAGCTCTGATATTATGATCAGCAATTCTGTGATGGAGGAGTAATTGTTCATTGATTTGAATGAATCTGTTGATTCCTCCAATTTTCTTTGGTAGAATTTTACAATAATTTTTTCCCTTTATATCGCGGAGATTATAATCACTCATCAAATGAAAAGGGGTTTTCCAGATATTGGAATCATACTCAGATTTTCTGATGTAGTTTTTTCTTCTGATGTCTTCGATGATCTCCATCTTATTTATCGTTAAATCTCTCTATAAGAGAGTCCTTCAAAATATCCAGGCTTTCCTGGATGGAGAGATCAAATCCTTCATTAGGATCTTGAGCATCTTGTAAATCAGAACTAGATGCCATTGTCGAATCTGATTTTGAATCAGGAAAATCACCAACTTGAAAAATACTCTTTTTGATTTGATCTACATAGAGATCATCAATTTTTTCTTTTGGAAGAATACCAAAATATTTCTTAGAATATTCTGAAAATGATGGCAACATATTAGTGGCCTTTTCATCAGAAATTTTTCTGAATTCATCGATTTTGGATTTGATCCTATCGATATTTTCTTGGAGAGGTGACTCATTGGAGCCTGGGGTAATAACACTTAGGTTATTCCAGAACCTTGTCATGTGAATTCTCCATAGACAAGGAGTATTATCATTGGTGAACTCAAATTCTGGTATCCACTTCCAGACCCATGGAATTCCTGAGTCAATGAAAAATCTACAGGTAGTTTTACTACTTGTATTGTGAGTGGCAAAATTAGAAGAAATGATAGAATATTCTTCAAGAAGAGGTTTAACTTCTTCGGGCAAAATATTTGCCGCGGCTCCAAAGGTTTCCCACCAAGAAGTGAGCCAATTTGGAATATTACTTTTGCTGACATTATCACAAATTTTGATCAGCCAGGTATGAGAATGTTTGACATTCTGGTAAAGAAGAGTTTTATAAAAACTTTATAAATAATCCCAGTAATTGTACTGGATGGTCGTTCGAGAGACTTCGTTGACCATACTTCTTTCAGAGAAGGGTGAAATTCCCCATTCTTGGATGGAGATAATTTTCTTAATAATAAATTTAGAGTAATTAATTACTTTACTCTTGGGTGGAAAGTGTTGAATTTCCACACTTCCTAGGTTGGTAAGGATGGCTTCATAAAAAGCCCTGGATTTGTATGAACCAGTAGACCAACTATTATTTGGAAAATATTTTTCCATTAAGATCCATGGGGATTCTTTGAATTTAACATCATCTTCTTCAAGAATCAGTATTAATTCTCTCTTGGGAGAATCAAAGAAAGTATATTCTTTTTTAGCAACAGAAGCATAGGATTCTTGGTCGTCATTTTTTGAGGAATTGCCCTCAACTGGTATATTTTTACCTCTCTGTCTGAGGAATTCTTGGAATTCCTTTTGAGTATTACCTCCTGATGAGGAGGAACCAATACCAGAAATATTCTGGTTAATAAGGGATTTCTTCCCGTGGTAAATAGGAGGATGACCTCGTCCTCCTCTTCCTCTATAAGAGGAAAAGGGACTTCTCCCAGACTGGCTCATTCCTGTCATTAAGAAATATATTCGCGAGTTAGAAAATCTGGAAGATGATTATCTTTTCCCTGCTTATAGATTATTTTAAAATCAAAATAAGCAAGATGGGATTGCCATCGGGCAAACATCTGTTTGGACACATTGTGTTCAAAGACTTTTTCAAACATAAAAGAAGCAGCTTTACAATCAGTCCTTATTATAAAATGCTGATTATAAAGATCGTCTTGAAATTTTAGAACACATTTTACAATGGCTAAAATTTCTCTAGCAACCACGGAATAATTTTTCTGTGAATTATTCCATTTACCAGAATGGAATCTAATAACATATTCATTTTTATTTTGTGGATTAACCTGTTTTAAAATACCTCCATATCCAATGTCAGAGGCATCAGTTTCCACAGTCTTATCCCATAAGGGATTGGCAAGCATAAGGCAAGGAATGTGCTTTAATTTTTCTTTTATCCTGATGACTGCTTGAGTGTGATTGTCACTCCAAGGAGCAGGATTCTTTTTTAACCTATCATATAAGATAGCAGTATCTTCGGCTATTTTTTCAATATAGGAAGAAACATAATTAAGACTTCCTAAAAATCTTTGTAACTGAGTTTTATCAGTTATGATATCAGGGAATTTATTTCCAAATTCGATGCTTCTTTGAATAGGGATAATATTTCCCTTTTCAATAATATGACCCAGAAATTTTATTTTTGTTTGAAACAAAACCATTTTTGGCTTTGAAATAACTAAGCCATTTTTAATGACTATATTTTTAAACATCTCAAGATGTTTAAAGTGTATTTCTATATCTTTAGAAAATACTAAAATATCATCAATATAAACGATGATGAAATCACTATAAGGATTAAAAATATCATTCATAATTTGTTGAAATTCAGAAGGGGCATTTTTAAGCCCAAAAGGTAATACCGTCCATTCATAGTGGCCGAAAGGAACATTAAAAGTTGTTTTGTAACGATCCTTAGGATCAATCTGAATTTGCCAAAATCCAGATTTCAAATCAAATTTTGAAAATACTAGTGCATTGACTAGTCTATCAAGTAAATCCTTTTTGTTAGGAATAGGATGGCGAATCCATTTTAAAACCTTGTTCAAAGGTTTGTAATTGATAACTAACCTAGGAACACCACGTTCCTGCTCTGAATGTTTATTGACATAAAAAGCAGTGCAAGACCAAGGGGATTTGGAAGGAACAATAAGTTTCTTTTGTAAAAGAGAAGATATTTCTTTTTTACATAATTCTAAATAATCAGAATTCATTTGACAAGGCCTCGATTTTGTAGGAATCTTGTCTTCGGAAAAACTTTCTTCATAAGGAAGAGAAACCATGTGTTTCTTTCTTTCCCAAAAAGCATTTGGAAAATCATTGCAAATTTTTATAGAAAATTCTTTAGACAAGAAACCAATTTTCTCTTGTAATTTAGGATTATTAATCCTTTCTTCAATAGTAAAAGAATTTAATTCATTTTTAAGAAAGTTTATTTGACAATTCCTTTGATCAATTTGATCACGAATTTGATTTAAAACCTTATGAATTGGTTTTGTAACAAATTCTAAATTAACAGGTTTATTATCAAAAATACCTGAAATACCTTTTTCATCTACCTTAGTAGGATAGATGCTGTAAATAAAAGGAAGGTCAATGATTATTTGGCTAGTAATGTTTTATGCAATAAGAAAATCATTAGGAATGCAAACTTTATTAGTGCAAATATAAGCATTTTTTAATTTATAAGAAATTTTTAAATTTCCTCCTCCTGCATGGGAAAGAGTTTGAGTAGTTTTTTCAAAAAACTTGGTGGGAATTATTCCCATTTGGATAACACTAATATCCGCACCGCTATCAATCATGGCTATAAAATCTCTTTTATAAAAATTGTTTATTAAAAGAGAAATCTTTACATACCATTTTTGAGATAAAATGATATTAAGATTAGAAAGATGTTGATTATTAATCAAACTTTCTTTAGAAGAAAGAGTTGGAGAGCTAGAATCACCAATTTTTAATTTTTCTTTTCCTTTTTCCCATTGGGAAAGACGAAAGGAAAATTTAGAACTTTGTTCCTGAAGAGATTTGACACTTGTTTTGAGATTTTTAATTTCTTTTGAAAGATCTTTAATAGTAATGAGATTGTTCTCAACCTCTTTAATTCTAAGAAGTTTATTAACATCATCCATGTTATAAAAATTTCTTTCAATATGATTTGAAAGATCATTTTTTTCTTTTTTGAGAGGAATATTCTCAAAATGGTCAATAATTTTATTGCGTAAATCAAAATCTTTGATTTGTTTAAGAAAATCCATAATATAATGGTCATCAATGACATTAATATTCATGCCTTTAAACTGACTCATAAGTTTATAAACTTCATCATCAGTTATCTCACTAGTATCTTGGATACAGTTGAGATAAGGCTTACCCTGGAGGCAATTTTGACACTCATTGGTATCAAATTGACTTGAATCAGATGAAGAATTCAATTCTTCAGAAGAATCATTGGATTCTATATCAGCATCAGAATTTAATTTTGAATTCATTACTATTCCGAGAAGAGTCTCTCTGAGAGGTTCATCAAGATCAAGATTTTTAATCTTGTCTTTTGCATAGCACTGGTTAGCATAGTGACCAGGCTTTCCACATCTGTGACAAATAATTTTGTCTAAATAATTTTTCTTTTGAAAAGGTTTTTTAAAAGATTTTTTATTATAGAAATCTTTTTTCACTTTCTGTTTTTTATCAGAAAATCTTTTTCTTCTTCGAAAATTTGGTTTATCAGAAAAATCCTTTTTTTCTTTTAGAAAAATTCTTTTTGGAATTTTCAATTCCAAATTGGTCACAGAAAAGACCAAGTTGTTTCTTTTCTAAGAGATTATCTCTTTTAAGCTGGTTTCGCAATTTTATTTCATTGCAAAGATTTAATCCTTCTTGGACACAAATACTAATGATTTGGCCAAAACTGTATGACGCGTAAGAAATAGAATTTGCGTCTTTTCGAAGAATTTTCTTGATTCTTTCCGCGAATAAATACGGAAGACCATCAACAAATTTGTTTTTCCAAATATCTTGGTTACAGTCAGGAATATCATAAATTCTAGACAAAAAAGTATCTTTGTACCAACGAAAATCAGTAATAGTTTTACACCTCATATTTAAAAGAAGTGTTTTGGTATTTTCAGAATTGTTTGAAAGTTTACCAGTAAAATGTTCTAAAATGGTAAGAACAAGAGAATAAACCGCATTGGGTTTAGTGGTATTTTCTTCTATTTTAACAGAAGAAAATATTTCATTTTTATTTTGGGGAGTAAGATAATTATCCCACCAGCCTTTAAGCTGACCAGTAAAACCAACAGTAATAGCTTGTGCAGTCTGCACATCATTATTACCGCTAATTCTACAGGCAGAGCTGTACATAAGCATACGATGGCATTGGGTGTAGATATATCTATCACTTCCACTATCAATATTCCATTCATAAATGGATTTACCAGAATAAGAGGTATTAAAGAAATTTTCTTGTTCTTCATTAAGAACATCAATAGGAGTAGGCTTAGTATAATACCTTGACATAGTAGGCTTATTAGCCCATCTCATTTTGTTAAGACTGTCAAAATTGTTTTGACTATTTTCTCCAGACTCAATATGTCTGTTATTCATATCATCTTGAACATCATTTTCAATAGTGGAAATATGAAGTTTTCCAAAATTTTCAGTAATAATTTTTTCAAGATCAGAAATAGAAGCTTCAAGCTTAAAATCTTTAATCTCAATAGTAGATTGAATAGAAGAAATAGTTGCAATAACTGGATTTTTTCCTTCTTCAAAAGAAGTATCAGTCTTAGGCTGATCTTTGTTTTGAAAAAGAAGAGAATCAATTTTCTCATGTAGTGAAGCAATTTCTTCACTAAGAATTTGAAGAGAAAGATTGCAAAAATTATTTTGCTTAAAAATCTCAGCAATATTGGTTAAAACATCTTTTTCAATAATTGTTGAAAAAAGAGAAAAATTTAAAGTTTTTCCTTCCTTTTCAATTTGGAAAAGGAATATTAGGAGGATAAACGGATTTTCGAATATCTCCTGAAGAAATAATTTTAAAAGATCTTTCTATTGTAGAAATTTGATCAATATAAAAGGTTTTTATAAACCAAGGAACAAAATAAAGTATTTTGTTTTATTTTTTACAAAATTCATAGAATTTGTCAACAAAATAAGATAATTCATCTCTTGGGAAAGAGTTAAAATACCAAACTCTAAATTTTTCCCATTTTGGATCATTAAATTCTTCATTGATATGGGCTCTATTTAAGGAGCCTTTATTGAAATCCGAAATTGGTTCAAAAATCATTTTAAACAGAAAAATCACATTCCGAAATTGTTTCGGGAAGTTTTTCACTATGAACAATATTGTTTTGATAAAACTTTTCTTCTTTCAAAGAAGAAGTAGAAACTCTTGAAGTAGAATGAATATTGACTTCATAATCAAGAGGTGAAAATAAATTGTAATCAGACATAGATCTAGTGAAAGAAGAATTTCTTCTTTGGTTATTTTGAAAACCAATCTTAACAATACCATTATTACTTTGAGTAATATGGTGGAAATCACTATTAAGTGAAGGGATTTTAGGAACAGAATGTTCAAGAATTCAATTATCTGGGAAAATAATTTCATCCCATTTAATAGATCTACGAGTACTAACATTGGAATTTCCAAAGTTTGTTTCAATGAGAATTGTCTCATTTTTATCCTTATCTACCCTAGCACAATTGGGGTTAAGGGTATGCAATGGTTTGAAATATATGCGATAACAAATACACATAATTTCAGATCCAGGTATATAATTATAGCCATGAGTTTTAACATTTAATGTTAAAGCATCAAGAATATTATTGTCAGATAAAGACAAAGAAAGATTAGGATACGCGTTAAAATAAACGGGTCCTAAAGCTAAACTAGACTCAATAATTCCCATGAGAGATTGTTTCCAGTTAAGATTTCTATCATCTCTCAGAGTGGCTAGAAAACTTTCTGGTAAAGGCGACTTGAACACATCCAATATGGATGAATTTATACCCCTTCATATAAGGAGAAATATCATGGTAGTTTAATAATTTTAAAACCATTTCTTCCTCATGAAGAGGAACTGAAGACTCAGTAGTTTTAACAACTTGTTTGAAACTAATTTTTAAAAAAAATCCAGATTTATAAACCGTTTTAGGTTCAATCTTTGGAATACTCCATTTGTTGAGTAAATCAAGATTTTCAGGAACATCATATTCCTGAATCAAACTGTTTCTCTCAATATGAGAAGAATTTAAAAGATTCATAAAATAATTATGAAATGAAATCGTATCGAATCAATAATCATCAGATAACATATCCCTACTATCACATGACTCTGATCAATATAAAAGGTTTTTATAAACCAAGGAACAAAATAAAGTATTTTGTTTTGTTTTTTACAAAATTCATAGAATTTGTCAACAAAATAAGATAATTCATCTCTTGGGAAAGAGTTAAAATACCAAACTCTAAATTTTTCCCATTTTGGATCATTAAATTCTTCATTGATATGGGCTCTATTTAAGGAGCCTTTATTGAAATCCAAAATTGGTTCAAAAATCATTTTAAACAGAAAAATCACATTCCGAAATTGTTTCGGGAAGTTTTTCACTATGAACAATATTGTTTTTATTAACAATAATATTATCATTTTCAAAATCATTGTTTTGATAAAACTTTTCTTCTTTCAAAGAAGAAGTAGAAACTCTTGAAGTAGAAGGAATATTGACTTCATAATCAAGAGGTGAAAATAAATTGTAACCAGATATAGATCTAGTGAAAGAAGAATTTCTTCTTTGGTTATTTTGAAAACCAATCTTAACAATACCATTATTACTTTGAGTAATATGGTGGAAATCACTATTAAGTGAAGGGATTTTAGGAACAGAATGTTCAAGAATCCAAATATATATATATATATATACAAGTAAGTCTCTTGTGAACTAGTTACACAGTGCAACTCAAGTTCATTTTTTAAAAGTTAAACAAAATATTACTAAAAAGTTACACATGTTATTACTGAAAAATATATATTTTACAGTTTAACTTTTCAGTAATAACATGTGTAACTTTTTAGTAGTATTTTGTTTAACTTTTAAAAAATGAACTTGAGTTGCACTGTGTAACTGCTGCATACAAGACTAATCCTATACATATATATATATAAATACAAACCTATATTGAAAATTTTGTTGAGGTCCCGACCGCATTTGCTCTTGATCCAAATTAAAAAAAAAAAAATTCAGGAATATTGGAATAAATTAAAAAAAGTCAAGTGCTCAAATTAGGAATTATATTATATGTTTATCAATTTAATATTGGTTCATCTAAAATGTCGTGATAAATAATATTTGTATAAAATGTTTATGTCTAAGGCGACGGCGGGACAGCCATGGTCTGGGATTTGTGACAAAGCTCTCGTTTGTCCAATTGTTATCTTAAAGTTGAGCATTCTTGATTTCCCCCCATCCAACCTTATTTCTCAACATTATTTTTATTTTTTAACTGCAAATGATATATTTCCTTATAATATATTGGCTAGGAATAAGTCTCTTGTGCATCAGTTACACGGTGTAACTCAAATTTAAGTTTTAAAAATTAAATAAAATACTACTGAAAAATTACACATGTTATTACTAAAATATTAAACTGTAAAAGATACACTTTTTAATAATAACATGTGTAATTTTTCAGTAGTATTTTGTTTAACTTTTAAAAAATGAACTTGAGTTGGATTATGTAACTGGTGCATACAAGACTAATCCATAGGCTAAATGATGACCCCCACGCAATAGATATTGATACTCTAACAATTTAAACTAGTTCACTTTATACATGTAAAGGTGCAATTGTTCACAGCTAAAATTATTTTATTTGTGAAAACCCCTGTTTATATGTTACTCCCTTCGTCCTAACCCTTATTTTTACAGTTACCTTATTTAGACATCTTAATTATATTTTCACATATTCAAAATGAATAGATATTGTGTAAAAATAATTTATGATAAACTTATCATTAAATTATTATAAAATATTAAATATTTGATCGATGTGTATCAAAATATCCATCAGGTGCATAAAAATTGAAATTAATAAAATCTACACAATTATAACATAATAGGAAGAATTTTATATTAGAGCCCAAATTTTAAGCTAAGTCTCAATTTAAGATTTTAATTTTGAAATGTCTCAAATTAAGATTTATATTTTGATTTTTTTCTCAATTTAAGATCTAATTTTATTATATTTGTCTCAATTCAAGGCTCGATCCATTTATCTATATTTCAATTTAATTTTTTATATAAAAAACTCAAAGCATAACAATGTTTATTTTGAATTAAGATTTAAAATATAAAATAAAAAAAATATTTTTATTTAATATTCATATTTGATGTAATTAATTTTTTTTCAATCGTTCAACAAGAAAAAATAAATTTTAAAGTATGTTTAATACTTGCATAAAATTTTATTTATTTATTTTTAGTTTGATATATTGTACCTAAAAAATTAATAAAATACAAAAAAATTATGTTTGATATATTATACTTAAAAAAATAATTAAATATAAAAAAAATATTATGTTAGTGAAGCTTTAAAAAAATAAAGATAAATGGATCGGGCCTTGAATTGAGATAAAAATAATAAAATTAGATTTTAAATTGAGAAAAAATCAAAATGTAGATCTTAATTTGAGACACTTCAAAATTAAAATCTTAAATTGAGACTTACCTTAAAATTTGGACCCTAATATGAAATTCTTCCTAACATAATATCATTGATCCCAATTTTATACATTTGATGAGATTTTTGATACACCTGGTTAAATATTTGATACTTTAAAACCGATTCATGATAAGTTTATCATAAACTATTTTCATACAAAACTTTATCATCCAAAATATATATACTATACTCACAAGAATCAATACTTTTTTTACTTTATTATTTTAATTTTATATTCACATACTTTCTTTTTCTTAATTGTGTATCATTTCTAAAAGAACTTATATATAGAAATGTTAATCCGGGCTGGGCTAATAGGGCCGGCCCGTTTAACCCTGAAAAATGCAGGGTTAGGGCCATGCTTTGGTAGGCCCGTTTAAATCCGGGTTTTTTTGGCCCGGCCCTATTAGCCCGCGGGTTAAACGGGCTAGCCCGTCGGTTAACCGAGCCCGCCCGCTAGCCCGCATAATTTTTTTATATTTTATATATACATATTAAATATATAATATACTTACTAGTTATTATTATTATTAATTGAAATTATCCCCAATTTCTATTTAGGTGTTATATATATTAATTTTAAGTATTTATATTTGAACTTTTAAATACCAATATTTTTAACTTTTTAAGTGTTGACGTTTGATCTTTTGTCATTATGTTAAACTATTTTTATTAATTTTAATGAAATTATGGACAATATTTAGGTTCTAGTTTAAATATTAATATTTTATGACCATTATTTTAGATTATGTGTTAAAATTTAGATTTTTTCTATTTTTGTGACATAGCCCGTTTATGACCCGTTTAGCCCGAGGACCGCTAGGGTTAGGGTTAGGTCTCCAATATTAGAGGACCGTTAAGAATGAACCGGATAAGGCTCTAACCCGTTTAGCCCGAAACCCGTTAGGGCTGACCCTATAGGGTTAAGGCTAGCCCGTTTAACATCTCTTAGTTATATATATATACAACAACTAATATAATTTAAAATACATTTAAATTATACAACATAGACACTAATGCATACAATTTTTCATCACGTGGTAAATCGTTGTTGGAAAATCAGTTTCGAGTGATTGGAAGATATCGACCAAATTTTAAGAGATGAATTGTAGGCTACCGAATACCCGTTTGTAACTACCTAAAAAATAACTTCTAAAATCACTTATTTTTTAAAATTGTGAGATAATTTTAAAAATAAGTGAGCTATTTTAAAATATTTCAAAAGAGGCGTTGATTAAGTGGCTAATAAATTGGGGGGCACTTGTTGAAGATTCCATAAT
Organism: Prunella vulgaris; assembly: GCA_026898435.1. NCBI lineage: Eukaryota > Viridiplantae > Streptophyta > Magnoliopsida > Lamiales > Lamiaceae > Prunella > Prunella vulgaris. The sequence goes on from JAPKLY010000041.1 coordinate 1,174,940, forward strand.
TTTTCCATTGTCAACACATCTCGGCCCAAACTGTATTAATTCATCTCAGCCCATGCAGAGCTATTCAGTGCACCACTAATTTTGTAAGAACTAATACTATTGTTTAGTAATACACACCGCAAAAGGCATACAAAATACTTTCTCAAAGATCAATCGAAGAAATCATTCTAGATATATGGCCTCAAAAGAAGCTTTAAATACGAAAGAATGCAATAATTTAGGAGACAAGTCATGATCCTTGCACAATACAAGTGTTAAAACTTGTATACAAAATACGAAACCGTCTAAAAGCCAAAGTCTAACAGAACCTACAGATTGATCAATTTCACTACTCAAATTGTAGTAAGCAGAGTGATAAATAAAGAGAGAGAGAGCACCCCACAATGTGCGAGAGAGATCTCCATAAACAATGGACTGACCTAGTGAGTGAAGCAAGTCAGGAACTATCTTCATGAATGGAAATCAAGTCTGCTAGCTCGAGAGAGTTTGTCGACTAACAAATGGATCTCTTGAAGGGATACATTTAAAAAATTGCCTGTACAAAAAACCAATGTTATAATCAGCAATAATATATATCAAGAACGATAAAATCTCCACTGAATTAGCAGTATTCTCTTCCCATGGGCCAAACATAATTAATGCCAAAACTCGTTGCATAGACCATTCCGTGGCTTCTTGCTGGAAATGATATCGGAGAATGAGTCAACCAACTGTCCTGCCAAACAACTTGGATCTTCAATTAATGCTTGTATAAACGTGTTGACCACTCTACGTTCTTGCTCTGTAGATCTTAGACTGAACCATGTTAACAGCTTCAATCTGAAGTCATTCTTAATGTAGCCCTCACATTCCAACCAACGAATGATTTTGACACAGTATTCAAAATTCTCATCCAAGCAGCCCGAATCATTGTGGACTTGGAGGGGGGACCCATTAGTCAGAGTGCTATCAGAATCCTGCATTTCCCTATTGATGTTATTCCTCCTCTTTCTGCAAGTGGCTAAATTAGAGTCAACAGCCGGCACTTCCTCAAGTTTTCTCTGAACTTCGAGAGAAAGTGTGTCATCATCAGCCTCAACAGCTCGACCGAAAGGGCACCCATTGCCTTCATCTCTGGGTGATTCAACAGGAGTAAACTCCTCATTCAGATCAGGCACAGAGGCAACATTCAAGTCCAGTTGACGAGAAACAGAGGGCAACCTTTGTTTTTCTAGCTCAACAGTCTTGGGAACACCGAAGAATTTCTCCATATCTTCACCACAGAGTGTATCAAAACCGCATTGTTCTCGAGCTAGCCTGAATATCCTTCCAAGGTCTCTAACCTTGAATCCTGAATCTGACTCTATTCCAGTTGAAGTCCCCTGGAGTTGTTTGGCACTAAGTGAATTCTCCTTCTCAGGACAGCCTGCTATAGAGTTGTAGTTCTTGTCCATTATTTCTACACTCTTTGTGTAGCACTTGACTTCAGAATGTCCAATGTCACCGGCATCTGTATAAGATATTATACGGATAGAGTACTCAGTGCAAGGCTGCAGATTGGATATCCAAATTCTTCTGTGATCTCTTGGAAAGACACGAGCAGGCTCTTTAGAGTACATCGCTTCTTTTGTCTTACGATACCAGAGTTTGTATCCCACAATATCATTATCCGATGAAGATGATAACTCAATCAATATAACAGAAATTGTGGAAGACGTTACTTCCTCAAACAAAAATTTGCAAGCTGCAGGAAGTGAACCCTCTGCAAAATGGAAAAAGTAGTAAGCTTAAGCATCTGTCAAAAACTGGATATTGAAGATACCAATAGGTAATATTCCTCCATCCCGGAACTACTTTCACACTTGCAGATGACACAAGAACCAAGAAAAAAGAGTATGTGAGTGTAAAGTTAAATAATAAAATAAAAATGGTACTCCCTCCGTCCCAGAGGTGTTTTCACCTCTAGGATGGCACAACTTTTAAGAAAAAGTAGAGTGTTGTGTAAAGTTATATTATTAAAATAATGAGATTAGTTAGATTGTGAGAATAAAGTTAAAATAATAGTTTCCATTTATAGGGTGTGAAAACAATTGTGGGACGGACGAAAAAGGAAAGTGTGAAAACAATTATGGGACGGAGGGAGTATATTTTATTGACTTTTGTGAGTGTAGAATGTTTCTTTTTTAGGTATGTGAAAGTAAAGTTGGGACGTCTAAATAAGGCAAGTATGAAAGTAGAGTTGGGAGGGAGGGAGGGAGTACAAGATTACCATTTAAATTTAATGCAGCATTCGACTTCGAGGCCATCAATTCATCAGCCTTTTCAACTGCAAGAGAGCAGAGTCTCTGCACATCAACTGCCACAGAGAGCCTACTAACAATGCCCCGAGCCATCTTTGCTGAAACTCCATCAACAGGACCCACCTCCTTTTCTAACTTGGATTTGGCATCTCTGACCAATTCATGGAGTTCATTAAATCTCGAAGTCCCGTCAAGAAGCCTGTAACTCAGGAATATCCTATGACATAGGACGTCAACACGGCGAGCATCCTTAGCTATAATTAACTGCTTCTTCCAGCATCTGCCACAACAACTGATGTAAGAAAGCATGACAACAGCTCTTAAACATTTTAAGCCTAGCAATTAACTGCTCTACCATTTGTATCATATCTTTACACAAGAGAATTATATTAAAAGCTACTGAATTCAATGCCGAACACTTGAAGACTAAAGCAGTTTGTATCGTGAAGTCAAACAGAAGTGATTCATTAATTCTATATGCAGGCACTGCAAGTCGCAGACTTGGCGCAATGTGGGTGGTAAGTAAAGATTTTGGGTGAACTTCTTCAATTGGATTGAGTACATATTGCAATCAATAGATAGCAAAAGAAAAAAAAATTATGAGAGAGGAGGCACACGTTATTAAAACCCGTGTAAAAGGTAGATAGCTTACCCAAGCATTCCTGAAACTTTACCACAGGAAGCACAGCAGTAGCTGCCATCTAACTGCATCATCTGCCCCAAATCAACAACTCCCACCTTACCACGTTGGAGAGCACATTCAATGTGGCAAGATAAACCACAAGCATCTCCCGCACCAGATTCAGAAGTGCATTCCAACCATAGACTTGGGTCCTTGTTGTCATCAAATTGATGACATATGCAGCAAGAGCACCTTTTGCAAAATGAGTCCTCTGCAGAAAGAGTGGCACGGCATGCCGAGTTTTTACAGGTCCATAAATCAGAGCATTTTAAATCAGCACAACTGTCTGGGCTTGGAGGAATCCGAATAGGGTTTTCTCCCTTCCTTTGTTGTTTTCTAGACTGAGGATGCTGATCCTTAGGGCTTGAGGATGATTTCTTGAGTTCATGAGTCTTTGCGATTTTCTTATTAACCTTTGGTAGTTGATCAGCCATCTTGAATCTTATAAAAGTTAATTGCTGCTGTACAGCCTGTACCTAATAATCTAATTCAGAACTGATACACATATCAAGGTGTTTTCCAAGAACACTTAAGTAGTTCTGCATAGCATCAGGCATCATCACCAAGCACACTTTCTTCCAGTTGCTCCCTGAACAGGATGAAGCTATTGAGCACCAGAAAAAAAACAGATAAAAAATTAAGAACTAAGAAAGAACCGTAGTATAGTAGAAAATATTTATGACTATAAAGCAATGCAACTGCATTAATTTCAGAAGAAAATATCAGTGACACCATTCATATTGCTGGATGCAGCATGGCAATAGGGATCAGGTTTTCATGAAATTTTGTTCCTAATACTTTCTAGAGATTGCTAACCACTGATTATTCTGGAAACCCTTTAACAGGTTCGATTGGTCAAGTTTTCAGCAGGTATTTTCTGTAGACAATTCATTCACTCCTGCAAATTGATCATTTTCTTCAGAGAAAGTGACACATTTGAGACTCATTTATATTACATGCCCAAACATTAGCAAATAGCAACACATTGATTCTCCTTAACATACACTTCTAACAGTTTGGATTCTCTAATCCATCCACAGTAAAGAATGATGTTTCTATAAGATAAGGCTATAAGTTTTAAAAAATATTTCCCAGTTCTTTGATAGAGCACGGGTAATTGTATACAAGAGGAGGGCGAAGAAGTGATGTTGTTACCCCTGTTCATTTAATGCAATTTAATTATTTATTCAGTTTAGTTTAAGTATATAATTAATTAGCGGGCTTTGTGCATGGGCCTTGCTACTTATCTTTCCAGTTTCCATATTTGTATGAACCTATTTATTTGGGGAATCTTTGCCCTAGGGTTTTTATAAGAAATTTTACGATCATTGCAGCCTATAGGCTTGTGGCAGAGACGAGTTCTCTGAGGCCCTTTCGGGGGAGTTTTAAATGTGTTTTGTGTGTGCCCAAATGTGACACCATAACAATTAACATCAAGTTGATGTCAATAAAATAAAGACAAATGATCTTTGTGCAAATTCTTGAACTGTATACAAACTGAAAGGAAATAACACTTTGAAATTCAGCTAAACCCTTCAAAAGCTTCCAAGGCTCAGAGAGTCTGGAATACAAGAAAGAAACAGCCATGAATTTACCATGGGGAATGTCCTTTTTCCTAATCTTTTTTTCTTTACTCAGGCACCAAAACTCTCAAGTAACCTTTCAGCTCAATAAGACAGTTTCACCATAATTCAAGACAGAGCACAAGTTCACCCATGAATGGGACTCCACGACATTACCAAGGATGAGAATTATTCTAGAGTGTCACACAATGCAACAGGGATTTATCGATTAACGTGACATATGAAATAGGTGGCCGCAAAACTAAACTTTACAATGAACATTCTTCAGCTTATAAATCAACTTCAACACTTTTTAATTGCAAGAACATAACATATAACTCTACAAAACGGAGCATGCACAGGTTCCTATAATCTGATTTAGTTACACACAAATATACTATAATAAATTATACGGAAACCCTAAGGACAGATTCCATAATCCGCTTTAATAATTTCCATGGTCATTGCCTTACTAGCTCAATGAATCAATTAGGACAAAATAACGAAGAGAGAGATTGAAAACAAAACAAAGAAAAAGAATGCAGCAAAAATTCCACCATGATGGCAAAAATAGAAAATTTTGCGTCTAAAAAAGAAAAACACAAATCAGAAACCCTAGAGATTTACTCCAATTATAAAACAAGTAATTCACCATGTCTGTGCAGAGATTAGCGGCGCTTCTACGACCTTGGGTGGTAGGAGTAGTAAAATTTCAGCCAAGTTTCCATCGGGAATTGATCGTTAAGCTCGATGGCTGAAGAGTTGTCGTGCGAAGCGACGCGTCTGTATAATAGCTCCGCCTTCGTGAATGGTGTTTTTGAACCTGTCTGTCGGGTACCATACCCATCTGTATATGGGCCCAATTAAATCCAGCCCAGGTATGCTTTTATAATGTAGTGGGCCGGTCCAATTATGGCTTCAAATTTTAGGAGATGGTGTTGGTCCTTTATAAAAAATTTAGTAAAAATATTTGGATTTTTTTTGGTTTCAACTATATTACCCTCCAATATTATAAGATACACTACTTCTTTTTCTAAAACAATTATTTTAATAATATTTCTTTCAACCCATCAGTTCCACCTTCTTTTCTTCCCCCATTTTTCAACCGTGCAACAATTTCTCCAAGCTCTGCGGATTAATCTCTAGGTTCCTGCAACAATTTTACAGTTTCTACCAATGTTATTTTTTTCTTCATTTTGTAACGTCGAATAATGAATTGATGAAAGGTGGCGACAAGTTAAGAAAAATATGTATTTAAAAATTATATTTTTATGAATGTATTAAAATTAATATATATTTAATTCAATATTTTTTTATAAAAATAGTTAAATAGATATTTAATAATGTATGTAGGTGTATCTCATAAAATTGGAAGGGTATATAGTCAGGCCCTTTTTTTTTAGTGAAAGCATCGAAAAAATAATGGGATTTTTTAAATTTCTGTATAAAGTTGGAATGGAAGGTTTGTGATAGTTTATAACGAGTTTTTAAAGCTGTATTTAAAGCACACAAAAAAAAGTCTTCTATATTGCTTTGACATCAAAGTTAAAATTCTTCCATTAAATGCATGAATTCGTCCTTTTCACATCTATCAATCAGCACGAGATCCTCTTAAAAGAAGAGATATTTAATATTTTGTTTGTTGAATCCTAATATATTAATTTTTAATAAACAATATATGTATAATTTAAAATATTTAAAAATAATATGTTGAAATTTGTAATATACTTCCTTCGTCCACTGGACTATTTTTTCTTTGTAAAGTGGCACGAGATTTAATAAAACTTAATATTATATTAAAATTGTGGATTAAATAAGAAAAAAATGAAGATATTGTGTGGCACAAACTTTTATTTGTGAATATGGATTATTTTCAAATAAGAAGATAAAAAATGTTTATGGACAAACAAAAAATGAAAGTGGGAAATAATTTGGCGGATATGAGGAGTATTATTTTGTATAATTATTGTTTATTAAATTATTCAAATATATATTATTATATTTAAAAAATAAGATATTATATATAATGTAATTGATATGTGTAATAAAAGTTTAGAAGAAAAAAATAACTACATAATAACTACATGCGGGTCAGGACGGGTAAAATTCACTGAATTTACAGAATGGGGCAAATTACGGACAAAAAAAAAATCCTGACGGCAGTCTTAGGAAGGACCGAACTCGTGTCGTTGCAATTAGAGGTGGCAAAAGGGCCGGACCAATTCATTGGGCCAAAACATATTCACGGGCTGAACCGGGTTGACCCATTTTTTAATTGGGCCTATAAAAATGTAGTCTAGCCTAGTCCAACCCAAATGTTGGGTAGGCCAAATCCACCGATCGAATCGAGCTAAAATTATCAATTTTTATATTATAAATGGATTCATTGGATCAATGCACATTAACTAATTGGACCAAAGCAACCCATTTTTTAACTGAACTTGTAAAAATTGAGCCTAGCCCAATTTCGGGAAAGCGGCTTAGCCAACTGTAGTTGCGATCCCTATTAATTAACCCTACAAGCAATGCCCTGCCCAAAAGCCTACTATTAACTCTGATTTTGTGGAGGATGATGAAGATCTGATGCAGGTAAAAATATACACTTCTCTTATATAGCATCTTTTACTCTCTTTTTTAAGGTGCCTAGCTTGCAAGCCATTGAAGACTTCTTCTGTTTGATTTTTTTAAATAATTTTATGATGCAGGCAATCGCTCTATCACTACAAGATTCTGCAGGGGTTTTAGGTGTAAGAGGCAGTTCTCCTCCTCAAACATCTGTTGGCAATCCTGTTAAAACTGCAACTTCTAGAAGCCATGCTACATACACTTCCAATGCAACAACTGACAAAAGAGAAAAGAATCGGATTCAGAATGATTCAGGAAGGAAGAGTAGAAAAATGGTTTGTCTTTGATTACTTTTGGTGATAAGAATAATTGATAAGACCATATGTCAATTTTATTACTTGTTGTCTTGGATCAGCAGATAACAAGCCGAGTTCAGATGACTGAAGATGAAATACTGATACACTTCTTTCATTTTGATGGTAATCAGAAGTTTCTTTCTTTTCTTTTGTTTTTTCTTTTCTTTTGTTAATGAATTAGTATGCATGTAAAACATTTATTAGATCACTAATGAGGACCTAGTCTTACATGTTTAAAGTGTCTTAATGAAGAATGATGACTATTTAGACTAAAATCATAGTCAAAATATGTGGAACTGTTGTATTTGTCTGGTACGCCCCCTTAAGTGTTCACTGTAATACTTATCTTCATTGGCTCACAGATCCTATAAACACTAGATCAAGATATGAGTCGTCCTATTTCTTATTCTCGTGGTTTAGAAATATTGAGTCATAAGGTTCATGATTCTTGAAATTATCTACCTCACTCTCAGCCTTAAGAATACCTCTGCTATGTAATTTGTCGAAGAGGAGTCTACCAATGCCCTGGTGCATAATAGTCCAGAGTGATTTTTCAACAGAGAACTAACATATTTTCAGATATTTCTCATATCTGTTTCTGATATGAAAAATTGGTTAAGATGTTTAACATTAGTTGTAGAAGATGCAGGCATGTTCCACAAATAATGTAGCCTGGCGTGCAAGAAATCGCAGTCACTGTAGGTTTTGATGACGTGCACAAATGCCTAATTTTATGTAGAATTGAACTGTTGAAAAATCACATTTTCTCCCCACAATGTAGTATCTAATAATCATCTAACGATGACAAATATCTACAATCTTCGGTGCTGGTCTAATTTATTTCTTACAACTGATTTTCTAAAATTTTAATAGAGTCTGGGAGAGGGGGCTTCAGTATCAGAGATATAGAGAGACTAGCTGTGGCCCATGACTTTACGTGGACGGAGAAGGAGATGGCTGATATGATACGATGCTTTGATAGCAATGGAGATGGAAAGGTCCTTTCCCTTGTCTGCTTTCTTTAGGATTGATACAAAGGGACACCATAGTTTCCTTTTTCTGTTTCCTCTCTCTTTTTAGCTGAAGCGTCCAATTGTCACGAGTGATAAACAACTTAACGAACGAATATTGCGATTTCAGATAAGCTTTGATGACTTCCGCAAGATCATTTGTAGGTGCAACATGCTGAAAGGTTCTGATGAGGGTAAGTAGAAACTACCAAACTGAATATTAATGTGTAGTTCATGGCAATGGATTGTACGACTGTTATCAACTTGTGCACACAATTTTGCCATAGTTTTTGTGTGGGAATACTTTTTCTATTGCCTTCTAACACTTCTTTACAGGTTAATACGTATGTTGCTCCTGAGATACCCTCCTCCATCAGAGTCGGACGCCCACGTGTATTTTGTGTAAATGAATAGTAAATCAGTGTAGCATTAAAATAAAAAGATTAATTTTGATTTATAAATGACATTTACAATGTTTTGTTGTGGTTGATGTATCTTGACCTGTCAGTATGATAGGATTTTGGCGTTCCTAGAAACAGACCGATCTTGGAAGAAAGTAAAGGTGAAAAGAAGACAAAAAACGGCATAGATATGCCATATTTTTCTAGCCCATCTCAAGGTGTGCATGTCGACTTATATTATATTAAAAGATTTACCATTCAATCATTTGGCATTGAGTGGTGTGCCATAAGATTTTTTTGCGTCTGGGGTGACATACTGTGTCGCATACCGTATCGAATTTTTTGTTATATCGAAATTTCGATATGCTAAAAGTGTATACCGCATACTGTTTCGAAAATTCCAGTATACCATACCGTATCAATATTTTGGTATATATCAATTTATACCGAAATACTGATTTATGTCGAAATACCTACCATACTAGTATATATCACCATATCGGTTCGTACCGAAATAATTAAAGTATAATTTTAATTAATTATGTATGAAAATAAATTTATTATTAAATTATCATAATAGTATATACCAGTATGCCGAAATTTTTAAAATTTTATATCGATATTATACCGAATTTTTCGATATAATATTATACCGTAATGAAATTTTCAATAAATTCGGTATTTTCGATATTTGCTCCACCCAAAATATATGCATGGCTGCTTGAGGCGATCGTTTCCCACTCAATTACATCAACGCTCTGAAAATAAAATGAAATACAATTAGTGAACAAGTTGAGACTGAAGAAATTACAAGCAAAATTTTAAGAGTTAATCTTACATGAAACTGTCTCGTAGTAATATGAGATGACAAAATAAGATATGAATTATCATTATTACATTGGTAAAGAGTATGGTAAGACAATTTCACATAATTTTTTGAATATTGAACCTAACGTCGGTGGAGCCAAGCTTTTGAGCGGCTGTTAACAGCTCGAATGGCTGCCAAACTCGTCATTCAACCACGTTACGCAGAACCATTTATAGAGAGGGAATTATATAAACATGATTATCTACTTTTGAATTTTATAAGTTTTTATGATTTTAGAAAACGACTCAGATTCTGAATGTTTTTGCCAGGCTGGTTTTAAACACGTAAAAATAAAACGGGGGCACAATTATGAGAAGAAAAAGTAAAAAGTAAATGAATGAAGAAGTAATAAGTAAAAGAAAATCATGTCCTCATAGAAAAGACATTAAAAGGTTAAAAGCTAGTCACACAACAGATGCATTTTGAGAGACTATAATAACACCATCATAACCATTTAGGCAATTATACTTCTAAAGTCGAACAAACAGCTAACTGGATATAAAATGCAGTTATGAGTGGCATATTTCTTCAATGACCTAATTCTTTTTTCTTTTTCTTTTTTGAACAAGCAGAAGATAGCTGGGGTTTTTTCTACAACCATCATGTTCTCTTCAAGAGATACCCCAACAGGAGGCCAATCAGGCCAACAATGATGACGTATGTGAACGGGACACCACCACGGCTTCTGTTACCTTGGCGTCTCAACAGCTCCTGCAAATATGGGGAAAACAATTATTTTACTAACAAGCAGAATTTCAATGTTGGGATACGAACAGTAATCGGAGAAGCTATAGTTGCAATGGTATTAGTGCTTTATAAGGTCGATCCGGAAGCCAGCCCCACGAAATATTTACTAACCATTCTGCTGAATATCAATCAAAATTTATAATTTTAAAATTAAATAATTAAACTGCATGTGGCTTTTTAACCGCTTGATATTTTATAAAGAAACACAGCCCATACAGATAGTACTTAACTAAAGATGTATATCCCAGTTCAAAAATGAAGGAAGTCAGAATTTTGTAACTCAAACCATTTAAAATGATGTGGGACTTCCTTCTGTTAGAAGTGATTCCCTATGTTTTGCATAAAACGCGTGGGAACTATGGTTCTGATGCGAAGGAACTAAATCTGGGAACTAAGGTTTGAATTGAGACAAATTGTTATCGTCTGGGCTTGTTCTAGCACCCATATGCATTCTCTGCCTAAACGTGTGTGTGCATGCCAACCCACATTTAACACAGTGGTAAAATTGAAGCTTACCATTTTCATGGCCCAGGCTAAATCTCCATCATTTGGATGTAGTAAACATAATACTACTCCTAATTTCATCAGAATGTTCCCCATTCCAAGTTGATTTTTATGAAAATTCAACGCCTATAATTATTATGGTTCAGTGGATCTGTAACGAGATAAACATTTGATTGAACCTGATTTACAGAGTGCAAGTCCATATTGACAACATAGGTGAGTGTTTTAATTTCTCATGGTAAGTGGTAACAAAACCAATTGCCCAAAAGAAATTGCTCACTGAAAGCAAGTCCCAATAAAATATTGTCTTAAAAGTTTCTAAGACAAAGACCTACAATATCAAAGATGCACAGAGCAGAAAAGAAATTATTACCAGTTCCTGCTGAAGTTTGTTATTTTGATTCACAGCAGAATGTTTCTCTTCAGTCAGCTTTGCAATCAGGGCCTTAACCTACATAGAAGCCAAAGACCAGTGATAAATAAAGGTCAGTTCTTATTGATCCTTTTCTGCTGTCAACAAAAAAGATCATCAATGAAATTCAGCATACCCCTAGGCTCCTAGAAAATGAAAATGACAATTATAAAGTCTAAAATTGTCTTGCAGTTAGAGCCAGCTCATGAAATAGCAAAAATAAGAGGACACTAGAACCAAACAGGTTCACATGTAATGATAGGAATTTAGAGAAACAGCTAATGTAAGATATAACCTCTGACGTGTTTTCATGCTGCGCAGTAAATGCTTTTGCCATCTGCCAGATGATAAAAAGGAATGGGAGTTCAGAGACATCTTAATTTTACAACATTTCTTTTTTGGTTAAAAAAAAAAAAGTTACCACATCTAAATACTAACCGTATTAAATTCAGGAGTCTGATTTGCAGCCCCGTTGTCCGACACTGATGCCCTAGGTGAGGAGCCTTCCTCTGACCCTTCTCGCACTGGTGAAGGTGGCTGAGGGGGTGGAACATATGCAACTCTCAACTTGCATTCATCTACTTGGTTACCCGTCTCCTTGTTGAACTAATACACAGATCAGATGCATTGATTTATCAATAACTCCTAGCTTAACGGAAAGTAAGCAAACAAAATCAAAGACACTAAATTACCATTTCAGGTGTAATGTCTTTTGCTGTAACTCCAGGGTTCACAACTACACTCTGGAGGAGAAATTTATCCCTGCATTGCATATCTACGGGAGACTCCTTTTGCGCTTGCATTGTGACTGAACGAACAAAACAACTTAAGAAATCCAAACTAACAACTGTGTGAATCAGCATTTAAAAAAAAAAAAA
>JAPKLY010000041.1:1192203-1219769 GCA_026898435.1 Prunella vulgaris
AAAAAAAAAAAAACCTCTTATTTCCAACTATCAGCTTCCTAAATTAGTCAAGTTACAAAACTTTAATTGAAAGGTTAATCTACATATGATGGTGCGTGATTTATGAAACAATATCACAAACACAGAGGGAGAGAAAGACCTATAACATCACAAGATGAGTGAGGCGTCACGACTCCTGTGTTTGGCCTCACACAATACTTCTTCGGATTTGTAGTCTTCACCTGGATATTAAAACAGAACCAGAAAGAAAAAACCATCAGATACATGTACATCAACGAATTTCTTATTTGTTTGTGTTTGAATTGATTCTTCCAGAACAAACTGGTAGTGAACATGTAAAGAATCCAAGCAAAGAGTGCAAAAACTGAACAGCTACCTTGAATGCGACATGATTGTCAGACTTGTTTGTCAATTTCATTGAACATGAGATCTGCTTCTTCAATTCGACTATCACACAACAAAAATGCAAGACAGATTAATACCAGAACATAAAAACCAGAAAGAATCTAATGCGCAGATCCGAAGAAAAAAACATAATTAAATCAAACCAGTCCAACTTTCCCAAAATCGGTCTTCTAGAAGTACGCATATCACGAAAAAATAGTTTCAGAACACAAAGAAACTAAAATTATGAACAAAAAACACATTAAAACCTATCACGTACATGCGAATTGAAGTTCGACAGGTTCAATTTGAAGGAGCTCGCTGGTACTCATTTCTAAGCGGATCGTTGATCTATCCGCCGGACAATTGATCGAATGAAGATTCCCACCGTCACAGAAAGGTTACTCGGAAGCGGCGATTGATTTGAATCACTGCTTCACAGCGAATGCGAGGTTAATTAAGAGAGGAAGAGAGAGATCTACTTAGGTTTCGAATTTAGGAAATATTGTCCTGGCTTCTTCCAGTTAGGAAGAGAAGAGGAAGAGAGAGAGAGGAGAAATAAATAACGCAAACGTGGAAAGTGCAGAGTGTCCCTAGTAAAATAGGCTATTCTTTTGGGCTAATTTCACTATTACTACAGTTAAATAAAATGATTCACTTGTGAGCTCAATTCGACACACTCGTTAAAATTTAATTCGATTTGATATATTACATGAGTTTATTTTGTAAATATTTTTTATGGATATGTGAAGAAAAAATGAGTACGTTGATATAAAGTTAAATAAAAAAAAAATATGTTTTATAGTTTTTATGAGTATATAAAAAAAAAATTATTACTTACAAGGGCACCCTTTAGACCCAAAACACATTGTAGGTAGAGGTGGCAAATGGGCCGGGCCGGGCCAGCACTGGTCCACCGAGCTGTTGGTATTTTACTGGTCCATTACTTAATAATTAAATTTAAAAAAATTATTTATATTTAATATTTTTAGCATATAAAGATAATAAATATATTTTGATAGACACTAAAATATAATTCCAAAATATTTTTAATATTAATTTAAACATAAAGAAACACACTCAAAGAATCATATATTATATATATGGAAAAACACAACATAGTTTATTCCTATCGATCACCCCACAATCTAGTCTACTTGAAAATACACCTCATATGCACGTCTAATACAGATGACTAATTAGGTTTAGTCCTATTAAACCCACTTAATTATCATATAATAAGGTAGGTTAAATAACAAATAAGCGTCTATATGCTAGTAGGGGTTCCGTCGGATAATACTAGGTGAATTCCATTACCCACTGGACAACACCATCGCAGTTATGAGGATGCAGGCAATAATTAATGCACGATTTCAAAAATTCAAATTCCGTTGCGTGCTCTATTTTATCAATCAACGCTCTTGACCGAAGGTGTTATCAGAGAAATCATTTTCCGGTGAGTTTAAATCGTTCACGCTATGGGTGTTGGGTGTCTACTCTCAATTTCTCTTGACTGCGAGACTCGGCTTCAACCGTGGACGATGGGATGAATTTTGCCGAATTCGAGTCGAATGTGAAAATCATGTGGAGTTAATTCAAACCACCTGTAAGTCCATCGGAGGAAAGGCGCTGCGGAAGCCGTTGGCCACCAAAGCCGCTTGTAAATCCACCCCAGCAACCGGTTAAAATCAGTGCTTTCTCTAAATGTTAGTGAACCTCATTCCTCCTACACTATTTTGGTTTTCCAGTGGAAGCTTATATCGGATTATTCATCGCCATCATTGTCAAATTGATGAAAGAAGGAGAATCAAAATCGCCCTTGATGTGGTATGGTTATCGACCTTGGATTTATGTCTTTTTTCCATTATATAAAATTTAGTTGTCGATGCAAGTTTCTGGAATTATATTTGCTGGTAAAAGGGATGAACTGCTTACACACAATTAATGATCTTCAGAAAGGGTGTTTGTCTAAGTATAAGTTGTAGCTAATGCATTGCGCTATTCCCTAAATCCTTTTCTACTTTTTATATATTTCTTTGACTGAATTTAATTTTTAGGGGAGTGAAGAAAAAATATTTGGTGGAGAAACAATTCTTGATTCTGTTCTGATAATAAGGTAATTATATGTAATTCTTGAAATTAATTCTCTCTGTTTTAATTTGCTTTTGGTTATGGGTTTTTCACGTTCTTAATTTTATGTTCACCTCTCTCTATCCCTCTCTCTCTTTCTATCTCTGTGTGTTTATGTTGAATAACAAGTTAATCAGAGTTGAAAAGATATGGGATGGCCATTTCCTTTTCTCTAATCCTTTTTTTTTGTGGCTTCTTTAATTTGTTCTGGTTAATCCTTGCCTTTGCGGCGGATCTGACGGAGATGATGACGAAGGGGAACTGGAGGCTGCCCCTGTGGACTGAGGCCTGGAGACGGCGGTGGAGGTCGTCCCTGCTTTTTGTGGCGGATCTGAAGGCCCATATTAATTAATTACGAAGTTGTTCGCCGGAAAGTCCAGGTCCGGCAAAATCACGAAGGCGAGGCCTTTGCCGGGCGTCTTGTTCTTGGGCGTGAAAATGTTGATGAGAAGGGAGGTGTTGAAAGAAGCTACGCGAGTGTTGGGCCCCACAGCGCCGTCGTCCCATAGCTTGAACTGTTGTTTAAGAGCACAAGGTCGGAGCGATTATACAGATTGAAATCGTCGGAAGCTGAATCGGGGGTCACCTGAAAACAACCATTACTGATAGTTGTCGGCGCTTCCACCTCGTACTTTTGGTAGTGTGTTTCATTGAAAGGTAATTATATATATGGAGTGTGCAATGAATTTAAAAATGAATTTAAAGTTCATTGCAATGAATTAAAAAATGGTTATGCACAATTCCTTCTCTTTCACATTTGGACTTATGTTGTATAATTGTTATTATTATTGATCGCATAAGAACATAAGCTTTGCAGATTATTTGTTAAATCCCTGTTGATGCTCTTCTGAAACCTGTTGTCTCTGTGGCCTAAGTTACGGCATACTTCCATTGATTTAAAAACTTTTGTAGTTTTAATCAAACAAGTCCTAATGTCTTAAGATTATTTCCAAAACTTTTATTGATGTTTAATGTTTTAATCTCACTCGATAAAGTGTAATGTAAAGAATATCTGGAAACAGTTTTGGTATATCGGATTGTATGTAAAAAGTTGCAAGATTCTTACTGTGGTTGATGTTGCTATATGAGTTTGCTATATTTTTGTTAGAGTGATGATGCATTTTTAAAATTTATATGATTTATCTTTTGTCAATTTTTCTCATTCTTGTTGCAGCTTCTGAATTAGAGTGAACACTATAGTTTATCATCTGGTGTTGATATGCTTGATTATATTTTCAGCAACTTGAATTAGAGTGAACACTAGTTATGACCTATACTTTGCCTAATGCAGCTTCTAAAGAGGTTGCTGCTCTTGCTTGTGATAAAAAGTCTGACCGCCTAGATATGGCCAGGCTCTATAATGAGGTATTGTGTGGAGAAATGTCTATAAAATTGTTGAGATATGTTTGCGTAGGGTAATTTGATTTGGTTGGGATATTTGCAGATGGGGAAGGCAGTGGTGGAGAATGCACCAGGAGTAGTTGTGGCACATACCAAAGCTGCAAGGTGGAAGAATCTTGGTGGCCTTGAAGTTGTTGACAATGAGATCAACAATCTATTGTCCAATGTACATTTGAATGAGAAGGCCAACATCATGATGGATGTTGGGATGAACTTAGTGTTTAAATATACTTAATTTTTCCACCTTCTTTGTATGATGGTTAATACTTGTAGTAAACAAGCTACAGGCGTTGCAAAGAAAATTGCCCACACTATTGATCACCGTTGTTGTAACTTGTCCTTGCCTTCTTGGAAGGTTTTCACATGATTTTTTTTTTTTGCTAAGTTTCATATTTAAGAATGGAAGATATTGAAATCAGAGAAGGCACATTTTCAGCATGTAACTTTTTTATTATTGTTTTAATGGGTTGGTGCATTATACTATGATCAAAGCATTATACTATTGCTATTTAATTATACTACAGTGTTATACTATTGATAGTTAATTATACTATAGTATTCTCGATTATACCGTACTGTAGTGTTTAAATTTGAATTTATGTATTGTAGATGTCAGCTTAGGCTATTGTTACGTTAATTGAAATCAAATCATTTTTTAGCTGTGAGAGTTGTTGGTGTTTGTTGTAGAATTGGGATTATTGTTGAACTGGTGTTTGTTACTTTTTGAAGAATTTGGCATAAAACTTTTCATTGTATTTTAGTATGAGAATCTTGGGAGACAAGAGAGGAAGAATTGGATAGGTTTTAGAATAAGAATTTATTCCAATGATCCCCTAACAATGGCCTAGGGATTAAATATTCATTTTTTTTCACAGATACATACATAAATGAAACAAATTTAAAATCTATACAAGCCAAATTCATTCAATTATATTCATATCCGTCACTTTGCTCCCCAAAATTTTAGTTTAACTATATTGAATTGCTCTGCAAAGCAAAAATTTGAAAAAATAAAAAATTAAGAGAGAATCTGTCAAACATCCAGGACCTTTTTCTTGTTCAAACAAGTGAGTTATCACATAAGGAATATAAACTGCCGTTCCATCCATTCAAAACATCACTACAATTACAACAATTTAAAACAAGTTGATTTCCAGGCACAACCATAGCGAGGTCTCGTTCAGATACATTAAAATGGCATCGCAAACCAAGCTTTGCTCATGTATTGCAAGAACGAGTATGCCCACTTCATAGAACTTCTGTAATGCCAATTGCTGAATACATCACCTCCGAACAGGTGGCACAGCACCCCTACCAGGTGGAGCTCCACGGCCAGCAGCCTGAGCCTGTCATTCAGAAAATAGAATACCAGGGAATCAATTTACTGGATTCAAAATAAGGCTCGATGCTATGGGGCCATTGGGCACCGACTTATCATTATTCATTAAGCTAATTAAACACATGCAAAAATATATGTACAATTGATCCATGCAAACCGAAGGTTCTTGCACCAACATCAAATGTTGATATCACATAAAAGGTCATTAACTAAGACAGAGAAACCAGCTTACTCTTGCTCGCATTGCAACAGCACGTCCACGCCCTTACTCCAAGTGATGAGCCCTTGCCCTTCACAATACATAAGGTAATTGAATGATCAGCAAATGAACAGACATAAAGCCAAAAAGAAAAAAACAAACTTAGGTGCAACAGTTTAGTACCTTAATTCTAAATTCTAAACGCTTAAACATGGGAGCTTTCTTAAGCATGTCAGGGTGACCATGAACCTAGTAAAATTTATCATTAGCATTAGAGCAAAATTGGCGCATAGATATAACTCATAATGGGGTGATGATTACACACCTGACTTTGCTGCCTCTAATGAAAACATGCTCAAGTAATGAAACCTTCCCATCCTGTTAAACATTGATTAATAAAAATTTAAAATAGAATGAAAATAACTTGGTCATTATCATCAATCCAGAAATACAGAAATTCAAGCGAGCAGGGCACTTGTTCTTGTCCATTAACACACTCTGTTGTATAGACAAGAATCTACATAAAATAATATTGTTGTTACTTGATGACTGAACCGAGAACACTAACTCCATTCTACTGGTAGCATAGAATCATTAACTTAGTCTTCAGTCTAACAATTACATATATAACTATTCTAAGATTACATCGAACTGAAAGAGAAAAAACAAAAGAAAATATATATTAGCCACTTCAAATCTTCTTCCTCAGGCTTCAAATGTTTGAAAGATAAGCCTGAATTATATCCAACCACATTGAAGGATATTATACCAATGCCAATGTACACATAATGGTATAATATACCACTGTTATTTCACTGCATATTGTAATGTACTATTCTTCAATTCTTTATACTATTCTGATATTTGAAGACACTACTCAGAACATCTTTCGTGCTCATCTTCTACGAATGAAATAGCTCTCACTACACAGTTAAATTTCAGTGCAAGGAAGAGCTCCACATCATTTGTGCAGTACATAAATTAATATTTAATGTGATAGTCACGTGGTAATTTTTTTGAGAATGCCATACAAATTTGTGAAAAAGTATATACAAACATCAGCTACAATTTTTTTGAAACAACAGTTTGTAGTTATTTTTAGTGGACATAATCGATTCAAAAAATGCAACTCACCGTCGACACAGCCACAATCGATCCTCAACTCTAATTCTATTAAAATTCTACACAATGAGAGTTAAAATTTGTTCGTGGCTGATTTATATATTAAAAAAAAGTAGATTTTCAAATAGTTTATGTCAATTTCGATACTCCTATGTAGAAATACATTTTTAGCATCAAATTTAACATTTGAATAATGAAAAAATAAAAATAAAAATATTCGAATATTTTCCCAAATACGATATCAAAAAATTGGATTCATTAATTTACAATTCTATATTCAATTCAAGAATATTTACAATTGTAATGTCGTAATCGCATGTTCAGCAATAAACAAAAATTTGTATGTTTATCAACAGACAGCCATATAGCTTTCTACCTAATTGAAGATGCATAGGTATGAATGGCAGGTGTTAAAGAGTTTTCATGGATGGTAGAGGCTTCCTCTACACCCAAGATAAATGACCAAGTTAAATAAATTTAGAGCAACCAACAAGTGATGAAGTTATCTTGCTTCAGCTAAGCACCTAAATAATATTAAATTACAGGCAGCAAATAGCACATGACGAATATCAAGAAAGGAAATTGAGTGCATACTATGATGTTCCAAAATGGAAAGGTCAACTGTAACTAATGATTCCATAGTTCCTTAGCCAAATGAATAGCACCTTAAATTCCTAGTTCCATTCCATGCTGCAGAAGCGAGAAACCAGCGGACACAAAACACCCTATTATTAAAAAAAAAAAACCTAATCGACACTGCCCCAATCGGTTTCCACCTCTAATTCTACCACAGAGGACATACTCGACCTACCCGTTGTCTTACTAAGAAACACCCAAACATTCATCTAGTCAATACAAGAAATAAATGAAACCAAGCGTCGGGCGACTTCACCGGCAATGCCGATTCACATAATCGACAACCACGTTGTCTAATTAAGAAACACCCAAGCATTCGTACAGTAAATAAAAGAAATAAATGGAACTCACGGTCGGACGGCTTCCCCGGGAAACGAAATTGAACCCGATTCCCCACTGTTTTCTCTCGCTCCCAGAGAAACCTAAACAAATACTCCCTTCTTGTATTATTGTGCACTGGGAACCGATGGACATATTGCACGGGTTTCTAATCACTCCATAGCCTAGGGTAGCAGTTCTAGAATAGGGTTTGAGTGTTTTTTTGGTTTTCCTTTACTTTATTAGCGTTGCTTAATACATGTGTTACTTTTTTATTTTAGACCTATATGAAATAGCTAAAAGTTTTTTTCACTTACCTTTAAGTTTGGTTGTAGCTTTTGACTATCTTGTGTTTACCCCTATATATATATATATAATTAATAAAACTAATCAAATAGTCCCTCGTTAAATATTCTAATTATATATATTATTAATGAACCTGAAAAATGAAAACACACACGTTTAGAACCTGAAAACAAACAGGGGAACTAAACTCATTCTGGAAAATTTTAATTAATAAATATTAGTTTATTGAAATTCAATTCATTTTGGTTAAAAATCAAATATTAATAGAACTAAACTAAAAAAAAGTTAGAAATTATAATTAGGAATTTAGGGTTTGGGTAGTTTTTTGTTTTGGGCCTTTTGGTTTGGTACTTGCATACATCATAATTTAAAAAAAAAGTTCGGGTCAATCTTATTTTTGGCCCAAGCCCGGCCCGAGCCCGGTCGGACCGGCGGGCCTACTGGGCCGGGCCAAATAGGCCCGGTTCATTTCGGGCCGCTTATTTTTAGGCCCAGTCTGGCCTGAAAGACGGGTCAACTGGGCCGGCCCATCGGGTCGAGTCCATTTTGCCACCCCTAATGTAGGACTCACATTTTTAAAAGTATTAAAGAAGGGCAAAGTGAGTGCAAATAAGGGCTAAATTGTAATAATTCTACCAAATCTTCCACTAATCACTTCTGCAATTGAAGTACAACGTTTCCAGTGTATAGTCAGTCTTCTTCCTCTACATTTCTAGGTCGTCCCTCCTACATCAGCTAAGGATTTCATTCCATCAATTACCTAATGGATTCTGAATTCAAATTTTCAAATTTGAATTTCCATTCTCTTCTTCCTATCTTGCTATCAACTTCCTCTGACTATCATTTATCCCAATTTTACAAATATTTCTGGCCACTCGCCGGAATCCAATTTCAATTTCCGGTTGATTTTCCGACAAACCTACTCTATTTATTGGATATTTTGAGTTATTTTGAGAGAGAGAGAGATAGAAACAAAGAGGAGAGAGAGATGATTCATAACCATTTCTTCCAGTCCTACAAAATCTCAGTCCGTTTTGAATTTCGTGGCTTTCAAATTACTGGTCCCTCGCTGGAATCCGATTTCAAATGTCTGTGGCTTTCAAAATTCGGTGGCTTTTCCGGCTATCAATTGTCTACCCTCATCGGTGGCTTTTCCGTTTTGAGAGAGAGAGAGAGAGATAGAAACAAAGAGGAGAGAGAGATGATTCAGAATCACTTCTTCCGGTCCTACAAAATCTCAGTCAATTTTGGTGGCTTTCAAATTTCGGTGGCTTTTCCGACAATCGGTTGGTTATATATTATATGTATGATGTTCTTATTATGCTTATTATGTTGATATTTTATATTTGTTGTACTTATATTGATTATTTGTATGTATTGTACGAAAAGAGTGATAATCTAAATGTTAAAATGGTTTAGTATATACAAAATAGGGTGCTCTGTTTTTCCAGTAATGCATGTGTAAATTTCCTCTCGTGGAGTACTTCATTTTATACTGGAGTACTAATATAATATACTGGAGTACTGAAATTTTTGTGCAAGTACCTTATCAATATATTGGAGTACTGCCATACTCCCAACGTTGTTTTGTTCTGGAATTTAGCTTGTGTTAAATACATTTTTTCTCCTTAGGTTTCTTTTTAATTTGATACGATTGTATCAAATAAAAGTATTGACTGCTTTCAGACATTTTTAGGAACTGATTGTTTATATGGAACTGGTCCATTGGTTGTGCTATGGTCATTCCCTTGCTTTATGATGTTAATTTTACTAAAGTAGGATTTTTTCGTCATTCCTTACACTGTCTAAAAAGTGAGATGATGTTAAATGTGAATAAATGATACAAATGTTACTATTGTCATGATGTTAATTTTAAAATTTTACTATATTAAATGTTAAAAAATATGTAGCATAGGTGTAGGTTCTAAAAAGTTAACATCATGTCAATAGTAAAAAGCTTACCTTTTGTACTATGGTCAGACAATTTAATTTACGAAGATTTGGGGCAAAAGCCCGTTGTAAGTTGAGAAAATTCAAGCCCTTAGTTGTGTTTAGGGCTTTAGGAAAGCCCCTTATTGTAATTGCCCAAAAAAAATATGTGTGAAAATAGAATTGACACGTCCAAATAAGACAATTGAAAGTAGAGGTGGGATGGGGAGAGCATTATATAATTTAGGTATGAAATTATTATATTTTACATAATAATACATCCTTAATGATCCAATCATTTATATTGATGAATTGGCGATAATTTTAATAAAATATGAGAATGTGAATATGTTAAATTATGGAGTTGTTGATATAGTATCAGTCAAATAAATATTTTATTTAAATTGTTGAGCTCATGTAGAGTTTTGTCGAGCTTTGCTCATAAATTTCGAGTTCAAGCTCGAGCTTAAACGAGCCGAGTTGAGCTCGAGTTCGCCCATCTTAACGAGAAATCGAATTCGATAAGCTTAACTAACTGAATTAAGCTGACATTACTTGGGCTCATTTTGCTTGTATAAAGCTCTATCCACTATATGTTTCTGAACAAAAACACTTTCTAAAAAATTCTTTAAAATATTAAACATAAATTATCATATTTAATGTCAATTAAAATTAATAATATCTCAATAATTTTTTGAGATTTGTTTTGAACTCCATATACTCTTAATAACTCAAATGGGAAATCAACAATTTATTAAATTATAATATCACTATATATTCATAATTCTGTCATCAATAAATTATTAAATTATGTTTCTTGTGCATTCGATACATTGTGCACTTCAAGTGTAATTTAAGAAAGTTATTCATGTTATTATTAAAAAGTTACCTCTATTTATACTGAAAATTCATTTTTTAGTTAAATGATACTACCATAGTAACTTTTTAGTAAAAAAAGTGACTTTTTGAAAAGAGTTGATTCTATATCAACACACCACATTTTTCTCAAATTTTTATTTAATTATGGGCTTCGCGATTATTATTAAAAACTTGGTTTTTTAAAATTTTCAATCCGACATATTTTCCATCTCTGACCGGCAATCGATGACGTGTCTTGCCGGAGCGCGTAGAAATTTATCACGTTGACACACACATATTTAATTAATTTTGGATTAATTCTATATAAATACATCACACTTTTTCAACTTTCGATCTAATCATTGGCTTCACAATTATTGTTAAAAAACATAATCTTTGATAGTATTTCAATCTGATACACATTTTGAGGTTATTCGCGATTGAAAATTTAAGGATTCTTATTGTGTTATTAGTGGATCAAACAATCAATGGTATTGAATGTGGTGGTTGTTTAAGACCCTAACAACTAATGATATTGAAGAATGATTGTGGATTGAATACAAGAATATAAATGCAAGAGAATTTGTCTAGTCTGTCTTGCAGAATTTGGACTTGAAGTGTTCCTTTTCAAATACAGTTATGGACCTTATATATAATTACATAGCAACATTCTTATTATTGTCTTAGTATCTTATTGAACCAAAGCATTTAATGTTAAGATTGAGAAAGTATCAATCTAGCCGCCAAATCTTGGCTGACAGGTCAACTTATACCAATAATAAATTGTTAACTCAGCCTAGGTGCACAATCTCGTGGGGAGTAGACCAAATCTTTTCTAATACAGACTCTCCGTCATTTATGAAGGCTATGACATTTAATACATGGCATATATGCTAGATCTTGTCTCTTGGCCGGATCCGGGAGCTCCGTCTTCAAGGTCGAGGTCTGATGTCTCTGACTTGATCTCGTTCAGGTCTCGTGGGCTTGAAGTGATGTTGATCATGTCTTGACGATGTTGGGTGACATCATGTGATGTCATCGAGCACTTGTGTTTGATATAGTTAGTCCCCACTCAGACTAGACGATGTCGGCGTGGTATCCTTGTCGTTTGGTGTCATTCGCTCGATATTCATGCCTCAGTCATTTTCAGATTATTTCTCAAATTTTTGGGCTTTGAGGGATTGGACCTAACAATAACCGTATTAGATTTTGAATTTATAATTAATTATGCTACAACATAGTATTAATTTGAAATTTTTATTAAAGGATTGAATGGGATTTCTGCAAATAAAACTAATGTCACTGAAATATTTCTTGTCTTTGATTGTGGCGCTGACCGCTGAGTAGGCACAAATGCACAATGAATACTTTAGTTATATTGATAAAGAGACCGACTAGACTAATTTAGTGTATTCACTATTCAGTCTCTTTTAATATAGTGAATAGTATGCAATTTTTAAAATATTTAGATATTTATTTTTAGTGCGTTTTTTTTAGTGTATATTTTTTTATAATTTTTGCGTACTTATTTTTTTTACAATTTAAGAAAAAAAAAGTGTGCCCTATTTATTTATTTTTTCTATTATATTTATGTGTGAAGCTATTATATATAATAACTGTATCACATAATCTAAATATATTTCATAAATAGTACTTCTGATTATTTTTATTGAAAAGTTCTAATTTTCTACACTAAACATTTAGAACTGTCAATTATAATTATTTAATGTAAACGGCAATAACTTTATAGTAAAAACTCCTTGAATATTAAAAAATATATTTAAATTAAACAGTATACATAGTGCATAAGACACTCATATGTATATAGCATGTTGATCCCATATAAAATTGTGATATTTTGAGTACACCGACGAAGCTTTTTTTTTTTTTTTTTTTCCGACAGGATTATTTCAATATACTTATTTAATTAGTAATATTAAAAATATCATAAAAACATAAAAAATTCAAATCACTAGTATCTTATTATTATTCAAGAATATAAATAATAATTAATTTATTTTACTATTTAAGTTATCCACATATAATAAAAAAGAGCAACACTTGCGTAGAAATTTCTACGGTAGAAATTTCTAAATATAAATAAAGAAAAAAAATCCCACGCGCCTTCTCGCAGCCGCACGTAATATACGAAGAAACTCATGCACCGCAGATAATATACTTAAGAAACTCATGCACATTATTCTTCCCTCCCATGCATCAATATCAAAAGTATAAAGCATGCAAACTAGCTAATCTCCTCTCTCCTGTTGGAAACGATTTTTTTTAACTTTATTTTAATTTTTAATAGTTTAAAAATTATTGTGTTGATTAAAAAATATTCAAGTAATAATATGTTACAAATATATATTTATACATATAATAATAACACACATTTAATTTTATAGTAACACACATTTGTTCTAATAGTAACACACATTTGTTTCCCAATTTGTGTTACTATATGGACAAATGTGTGTTACTATAAGAGCAAAATATATTTTTATGAGAATAAATAAGTATTTTTTTAATTTATTCATCTTCTCTTTAAATCTTGTTAAATTGTTTCATTTAATACATATGTTATTATATGAAGAAAAAAATATTCTATAAAAATAAATAAATATTTGTGAATAATAAATATTTGTTCTTCTAGTAACAAACATTTAGCTCTTGCATTATGTGAAAAATTATTTATTCTATAAAAATAAATGAATATATGTAAAATAAAAATATTTTATAAGATAGTAACACATATATGCTCTAATAGTAACACACATTTGTCTCCCAATTTGTGTTACTATATGGGCAAATGTGTGTTACTATATGGGCAAAATATATTTTTAGGAGAATAAATATGTGTTTCTTAATTTATTCATCATCTCTTTAAATCAAGATATATTGTTTCATATAATACATATGTTATTATATGAAAAAAATAATCATTTCTATAAAAATAAGTAAATATTTGTGAAAAATCAATATTTGTTCTTATAGTAACACATATTTTGCTAATAAATTATTTGAAAATTTATTTAATTTATAAAAACAAATTAATATATGTAAAATAACAATATTTTATAAGATATTAACACACATTTACTCTAATAGTAACACATGTTTGCTCTTCAATTTGTGTTACTATATGGGCAAATGTGTGTTACTATATGGACAAATGTGTGTTACTATAAGGATAAAATGTATTTTTTATAAGAATAAATATGTGTTTTTAATTTAATCAGCATCCCTTTAAGTTTAGGTATAATGATTCATGTAATAACATATTTTTTATTATTTTATATGTGTTATTATATGAAAAAATAATTATTTTTATAAAAATAAAAAAATATTTATGAAAAAACAGTATTTTTTTTATACTAATACACATTTATCTTATATTCAATGAAAAATATTTATTTTATATAAATAAATATATATAAAATAAAATATTTGATTTGGAAAGTAATATACATTTTTCCTAATAGTAACATTTATTTGTCCATATAATAACACAAATTAAAAGTAAAATTTTAAATTTATTATATAATATTATTTAATTTTTTTAAATCCTCAACAAATAAAAAAGAAAAAGTTGAAAAACTTCATGCGTATGCTTGATATAATATATAACCTGGGAGGAGTATCTTCCCGCTTGAGGGAGTATATATTACCGGCTTACCGCGAGTATAGGAAGGTAACGTAATAGCCGCGCGTTATTTAATTTTTCTTTTTAATCTATTTTTAGTAATTTCTACCGTAGAAATTTTTATATAAGTTTTTGTCAATAAAAAATATCACAATATTATAATATCCAAATTTAAGTATCAAGTCATAAAAAAGATTAAGTATAAAATATGTAATCAAGAATATCAACATTATAAGAGCAACACTTGTGTAGAAATTTCTACCGTAGAAATATTCATTTTTAAAAAATTCACGGATCTAAACCGGGTCGGGTCAGATTTGGATATTTTTTTTCAAAATTCGTGCAACTTGTAGTTCCAGATTTTTTCGCTCCCAGATATGTTACAATTTGGGCAAATACGTGTTACAATTAGGCAAAATTTGTGTTACTAATTCTTAAAAAAAAAAAAATTTGTACTTTTCAAGTAACAATAAAGAAAATATGTATTTCTGCAAGTATAAATATGTTACTTAATTTATTTTTTATTCTCTTTGTTGATTTATGTTAATGATTTGTTATTCATGTACTTAATACATCATTTAATATCTTATATATGTTATATAAAATATAATATATATTTTTATAAGGATAAATAAATGTTTGTGTATACAGTAACACACATTTGATCTTGTAGTAACACACATTTACTCTAATTGTAACACACATTTGCAGTAACACACATTTACTCTAATTATAATATACATTTGCAGTAACACACATTTACTCTAATTGTAACATACATTTGCAGTAACACACATTTAATCTAATTGTAACACACATTTACTCTAGATGTAACACACATTTGCAGTCACTATGCCAGAAAAGGTATACGACCACGGGGATTCCCCGTGGTCATAGGTGTTTTTCCACCATGGTAGATGGAGGGGTGGTCGTAGCTCCACACTTTTAACCACGGATTTTCCACCGTGGTCTTAACCACTTAAGACCACGGTTAAAAACCGTTGTCATAATTGTATAATACCCGTTGTCTTAACCACTTAAGACCACAGTTATAACCGTTGTCATAACTTCATAATACCCTTTGTCTTAACCACTTAAGACCATAGTGAAAACCCGTTGTCAAAAGTATGTAGCTAAGACCACCAGCTCATCTACCACGATGGAAAAACACCTATAACCACGGGGAATCCCCGTTGTTGTATGTATCTTAAACAACAAAATTTACCAGTTGTTGTATGTATCTAAAACCGTTGTCAAAAGTATATTTAGTCCGTTTGTTGTAGGTTTTTTCCCGTGGTCGTAAATAAATAATATAATATTTTTTTCAAAATAAATTTATCCATTATAACAAAGAACATTGATATTGTAGATTTGTAATATAACTCTTTACATAAAATCAATACATTGTTCAAAATAATTGTTCATCAGTTTTACAAATCAATGTGAAAAGTTCTAAATCATAAAAAACTAGAAAACTTCTCATCTTCTGACCACTTGAAGTATTGATCATCAATTTCCCCGTACGTTGAAAGATAGTCAACCCACTCCTCTAAAAGCCATCATACTTTCAACTCAATGCTCGATCCCTGTCCAAGAATCATTACCACTAAATCAATAAAAGATAATGTGATTTCAGATGCATAACTAACTAGATTATAAGTTGAATACACCAGAAGCACCATCTTACACCTGAGATGAGCAAGGCCATGAAAGGAAACTGTGACTCTCTTTCTAGATGAAAGAAACATGTCACAAGCCTGTTACATAAAATTAGCTTGCACCTTTAAACATTTTCAAATATTTTCTAGATTCTCTTATTAAATTGAGAAAAACTACGATATTCATATGGAGTGGGGATGCATGTACAAACATTTCCATTCCACAGACACCAGAAATTGTATAGAAAACAAATTCAAGCAATGATTATTAAACCAACATACCAGCTCCTGGTTGTTTCAGATCATTGAATATGACCATGACCATCTTTAGCCAACAAACTGAAAATAAACATCCTCCATGTATTTTTACAGCTTTTTCGATTCGCCTCCCATAATAAAGAAAGTAAATTGAATAAGTATAAGAGTAAGTCAACAACATTAACTTAAAAGTAAAATGCAACTTAACAAAATGTCAATGATCGATTAAAGGTTGTCATTGAGCTCATTCCAAATTGGGAATCACGAATGTAGAGTGAAAGGAAAACATTCAACGACTAAACATAGATAGGTTTGCTTCAACAGAAACCACATACAAGATTAAACAGTTCATATAAAAAAAAAATTCACAAGAGACTTCAAAACCATTCTCATTATAATTAGGAAATTAATTAAATAGCCTCATTTTTTTTCTAAACTAGTCAAGTCACTTAATTATTAATTTAATCCCACTAAAATCACATTCAAAATTACAAATCAGGAATAACCTCTGACCCAGCAATCCATAAATGATAAACCCCACAATAATCTACCACCTTTTACTGCACTAATAAAATTTTCCCTCAAGATGTGCCCCAAATATAAACAAACCTTCTCACATTTACAAACTTTTCGCTAACATATAATATATAAATAGTTTCAGAATAATAATTTCCAGCATTCATATATTCAGCTCCTGTTATTAATCTACCAATTGACAAAGGGCAGATGGTGCCTTAGAGGGCCATCAATATCCTTTCTAACAATTATGTATAAAGGGAAGTGTTGATATTATAGGTTACAATCAATTTGATTTAAGTATAGGACTCAACACAAGCTAGAGACTGCATTCCTTCACATCAATCACCACTTTGATAATGTTATGGGTACAGTCCACTCTGCTGCATTTTATATATAAAGTCACTTAATATTAATTGCTTTTTTATCATGTAATTATCTCTAGTTTACAACGTTTATAGCAAGGAATTGTCACTTTTTTATGACTTGTTGAAATATTTAAGTTCCATTTATTCTTTTCAACCACCTCTAGATACCTATGACTGATGAACTAAGGAAAAAAGCTGATAAATTATTCAATTTTCATAATAAGATCTTAAACTCTATCTCTTAATCAATTTTCATAAATGAGCCTAGTTAGCTATTTTTGTTGTCTTATCTGAAGCATGTTTGGAGTTTTCAGTTATTTACTTCAATTGTATTCATTAACTTTTAAGTTAGTTTGTCTAGTGAGCAATCAAAAGGCCCACGAATTAATAGAGAGGGCAGAGGAAACCTAGAGATAGAAGCAGTCATTCCCCTTCTATAATATTACTTTTTTATTTTCTGAATAAGATCTTAAATTATATTTCCTAATCAATTATCAGAACAAAATCTTCAAATTTCTATTTCCTGATGAACTAAGGAAATGAGGGATAAATTATTCAATCTCTGAAATGCAGTCAAATAACCTATGAACTGAGCAGATACAAAGGAAAGGTATTTTATAGCCAGACACATCTAGAAAGAACATAAGCTTTCCCAAAGTTGCTGTAGGTTTATTCACACTGAGCTTTCTCTAAACAATTCACACATATAAAACATAAAAAACACCAATAAAAATCACCATTATCCACAACAAAATCACACATACAAACAATTTCAACACACTTCTATACAGTTCATCATCTTCATTGCACAAAGAGAGTAGGCTCATTATATATATACAAATATAGATAGATAATTTTTTTTAAAAAAATATAGTGATTGCAAGCTCACCAAAGAGAAATGGCAAAATAGGGCTAACCACAGTAGATCGACACTGTTCGTTCAAAATTAGGGTTTACAACTGCAAAATATTTTTGTTGTTCGATTGTTATTCGACAAAACAGGGTAAAATTAGGATTGAATTAAGCTAAAACACTAATTATTTTTCAATTTATTGCTCATTGGATGAGAAATTACCTTAGGGAAGAAGAAGCGTCCAAAGCTGGTAAAACTTTGGCTTATTAGAGAAAGGAAATTGATGGACCAGGCGATTCAATGATGGCTTAACTCTGAATGAGAATCGGCGATGCCTCGTCGACGGCGAGAACGAAGATAATGCTCTCGCCACAACTTTCTCTACTAGAGAGTATGAATAAAGTGTATGCCCTAATTCATTTTTCGCTTCTAGATAGTATCGACAACGAGGGGGTAGTGACAAGGTGATGGGATGAGAGGCGTCGGAGAGAAATAGGGGCGGCGGCGGATAGCTGAATGTGGGGTGGGATGGAGGGCACAGCCATGGACAAGAAGAGAGACTGTTTTTTTATCTAAGGTTCTCTTCTATTTTTTAAGAACGTGAGCTACTGATGTAAGAACGTGAGCTACTGATGCAAAAAGGTTGAGAAAGAAAAATAGAAGAAATGATATGTTTTTTATTTTATTTAAAGGATAAGAAGAAATGATATGTTTTTTATTTATTTAAAGGATAAGAAGAAATGATATGTTTACTATTGCACGAAATAGTATAATAATTTATATATCAAATGTATATATGAAATTTTGCTTTTTGTTGTATAAACATGGCATATAATATATATATATATATATATATATATAAATAAATAGAATATACTCTTTAATTTAATTTATTAAAAAATAGATAAGACCACGGTATTTAATCACGTCGTCTTTTATTGTGTACTTGAATTTAAGACCACGAAAAAAGACCACGGGAGGTTAAACCCGTGGTCTTATGTTGCGAGCCCTAAACTTAACACCACGAGGATATTTAACACCACGGGTTCGACACTTAAGACCACGGTCAGAATGTATACCCGTGGTCTTTTCTCCGTGGTTGAAGGTCATTTCTAGCATAGTGAGTAACACAAATTTACTCCAATTGTAACATAAATTTGCAGTAATACATATTTACTCTAATTGTAACACATATTTGTTCCTCAATTTGTGTTATTATATGAGCATATATGTGTTACTATAGGATAAAAAGTTTTTTTTTTATTAAGAATAAATATGTGTTACACATACAATGTAACATATACATGTGTTACATTGCATGAAAAATATTTACTTCTACAAAAATAAATGAATATGTGTAGAAAATAACATTTAATCTGGTTGTAACACACGTTTTGCCTTAAAGTAACATGCATTTGCCCAAACTGTAACATACCTGGGAGCGAAATCACAAGCTACGCAAATTTTGGAAAAAAAATACTCAAATTCGACCCGACCCGGTTTAGACCCGCGAATTTTAAAAAAATGAATATTTTTACGGATCTTAGATCCGTATAAATTTGTATATAAGTTTTTGTCATATTATAATCAAGAGTATCAATAACTGGATAATAGTTCATAAAATTATAAAGTGATTCTTATCATAAACTACTTTTATACTCCCTCCATGTTAGAGGGGTTTTTACCTTAACAAGTGCATATTTTTTAAGAAAAAATAGAATGATGTGTAAAATCATATTATTAAAATAATAAAATTAGTTGGATTGAAATGTAAAAGTAGTGGCATTTTATGTAAATATGTGAATATTTTGAGGATAAAATTAAGGTATTAATTTTCATTTATAGGGTGTGAAAACAATTATGGAAAAAATAGAAAAGAAAAGTGTGTGAACAATTATAGAATGGAGAATGTATAAAAATCTACTCAAATTTTTTATGTCTTTTTTAATCTCTGAAAAGAAAAATCTTAAATAATAGATGGAGTATATAATATAGTAAGAGTTTGGCTGAGTTTATAAGCTCATTAAAATTCCTTATGTGTAGTTTAGGAATTTATTAGCATTCTCAAAGTTTTTGGTAAAATAGTATGATAAACAATTTATAAGATCCATAAATAAGTTCCTTACACCGTGTAAGATATGAAAAAATAAGTTGAAATTTTCCAACTTATTTCCTAACCACCTTTATCCTCATCCACCCAATTCTACCTCAACATAATATATATATATATATATATATATATATAAAAGCATTCTCAAAGTATTTGGTAAAATAATATGGTAAACAACTTATAAGATCTAAAAATAAATTCTTTACGGCGTATAAAATATGAAAAAATAAGTTAGAAATTTTCAACTTATTTTCCTAATCACCTCCACCCTCACCCACCCAACTCTACCTCAACATAAAAAAAATATTTTCTCCGTCCCGTAACAATCTACAGACATTTTATTTTGATCTGTCACAACTCTACTTCACATTCAAAAAAAGGCAATAAATCTCATTTTAATTGGTTGAAAAAGTCAATAAAATATTTCTTTTCTTAATAATTTTGTCAAAAAACAAATATAAAGATAAATTCACGACGGAGGAAGTATAATTATTTTATAATCAAGTTTAAAAATTAACAAATACTTATTATATATTATTAAATATCTTATAATTTAACCAATTTATAAATTAATTAATAATTATACTTAATAAAATTTTCAAATAATTTATAAAATATTAAAACTTTATTGTTTACAATAAATTTACCCAAACATGCCCTAGTACGTATTGTCTTAAAAAGAGAGGGCTTTTAGTGTACAATTCTACAAATAATGGATACAAAGTGTAAAATGCATGGAGTTAATAGAAAGCTGAAGTGCAGCGCTCTTTCTTTTACAACATTCCACATACTTCGAAATCATTGGGGTGCATGGGTGAACTACTCTTTTCCATTTTTTCTTTGTTCGTCTCAAATACATTTAACAATTTATAACAAAATATATAGAAATTTCTCTATAAACATCATTCTCATAATTTTCATACAGCCAACATATGTACACACAATTGAATTACTACTTTTTAAAAAGATACTGAGATAAAATCGTGTGAATTAATCTGAATTTTCCTTCATTAACATGGACTCATATAAATCTAACTGTTAAACGAAACGAGCAGCTCGTAAACTCGGCTCGGTTCGTTAAGGCTTGACTCTATATATGTGTTAAACGAGTCGAACTCGAACTCAAAATATACTCATTTGCTTAACGAGCTCGACTCGGCTCGGCGCGCTCGATAAACTCGAAAAGTAAAAGTTATTTTATAAATATTATATAATTTAGGATATAAAATTATATTATTTTACATAAAAATACAACTTTAATTCTCAAATCACTAATATTGATGAACGGGAGATAGATTATCTTTATTGAAGTATAATAATGTGAATATATTAAAATATGAATAGTATTAGTAAAAATTTTTTTTTTAAATATTCAAGTTCAAGTTCAATCGAGCTTTGCTCGTAAATTTTGAGTTCGAGCTCAAGCTCAAGTTTAATTTAAGCTAAACGTGTTGGACCGAGTTTATAAACTTAAGAATCGAGCTGACACTACTCAAGTTTGCTCGACTCGTATAATAGCTCTAGGTATAACCATGTAAGACATATGATAAAATACTTAATTTTTCCCGAGCTAAATGTCTAGTTGATGCTACACTCCCTCGTTTTTCTTTTCCCTAATTTACATTAAATAGCTAATTAATCTGTCAAAAGAAATAATAAACAAACCACGAGATATTTTGGCACTAATAATATATGTCTTTCATTTAATTTTATTTTTATAATTAAGTTAATATTGAAATGCAGATGTACACAAAAGTTTATCGGGGATATTCTTTACCCTTTATGCTTTTCTTTGGTTGGTAACACTTTTTACCTTTATTCTTATCCGTTTAAGATATGCCTAACTCAATAAAACATAAGACACTCAAAATATTAGGTTGCATTTATTTTTATTGTTAGGATAGTATAGATAATATTAATTTACTAAAGGGTATTAAAATAAATCTAAATAATATATGTTTATTTCATAGAATAATAATAAAGTTGAAATTATAATATCATATTTACTTTCATAATTAAGACTAATTTATAATGAGAAAAGAAGAGAGAAAATTGAAATGAGGAAGAAGAGGGAGAATTGTGATGGGTAAACAGAAATTTAACCGTCCTAAGAGCTCTGATTTTTTTGAGTAAATAATAAGAGTTTAATTCTGGTCGAACATATAATCTAGAAAAATAAAGAAACAAATTAAACAGTAAATAAACGTGTGTTATGTAATAAACATAGACTGCCGTGTACAATAATGTTGAGGAAATTCAAAATCTTGAAAGAAACTCGTGAATGAGGTGTGATATTTAATATTTTAGTATGTTTTTGTAAGTTTAAGTATCATAAAAATAATTTAAAATATTACATTAGGCCGTTTTATACCATTTTTTATGAATAATGTTTAGTATTTACTTCCGTATAGTATGTGCGAATGAGTAAGTCTCTTGTGCACCAGTTACACCGTGCAATTTAAGTGTATTTTTGAAATGTTATACTATTTATTACTGAAAAGTTACACAAATTATTATTGAAAAATTACACCATTAAAGATTTACTTTTCAGTAATAATATGTGTAACTTTTCAATAGTATTTTGTGTAACTTTTTAAAAATGAACTAGAGTTGCACGGTGTAATCGGTGCATATGAGACTAACTCTGTGCAAATATAGTGTATATGATACACTATCATACAATAGTTTTTGGCTTGTGATAATGTATGATAAATTGATAATATATATGATAATGATGATAATTAAAAAATGTTAATGAATATGCTTAAATGGTTTGTATAGTTATTGGCTGTTAATAAGCATATTTATTATAATTATTCATTTATTTGTTTTTGTTATATTTTTTTAAAGTTGATTTTATATAAAATTGGGTCATAAAAAATTCAAAATTAGGAATCACTATTTAATTTTTTATACTTTTGGTCCACAAAATCTTTTATAAATAAGTTTTCATAGTACGAAATTTATACCACAAGATGTACTTGCTGATAGCATTAATTGTATCAATTTATGTCATACTCATTTGACATTGTGATATCAGTAAATACATTTATGATATCAATAAATTACATTTTATGATATAAATTTCATATTATGAACAAGTCATAGAAGTACTACTCCTTTTGGCCAAATATTGATACTTTAGATATTTTTTAAGACATGATAATTTAAACCTTAAATATTATATAATTATATTTTTATATTAAATTGAATTTAAATATAAAAATTAATTGATATTGATATTTATCGACAATAATATAAAATCCATGATCTCATTTCATTAATGATTCTCTTGATATGACTTTGAATATAATGCTTTAAAATTTTCAAAACATTCCATTATTAATTTATCACTAACCATTTTTATACAAATTTTTGCTTCTTAGTTTTTGTTTGCTTAAAACTTTTGTGTAAAAAAGGTGTATAAGTTACGCGTATGAATTTTTAAATTTCTAAACTCTCGAAGAAAATTAGACCAATTTATTACGGTCAAAGATATGTGTATAAAATATATTTTTTATATTTAATAATAAACTTGCTATTTAAAATAATTAATAATATAGTATCTAGATAATACTTTTTGTGATGACGTTAATTGATTATTCCTTCTTCCTTAAAAATTATGTGAAGAGTGAAATGTATTTTGTGCTAGTGTGATTATTCCCCCGTGTAAAGGGAAAAAAGGGGCTAATGGAATTCTTGATCTAGATCAAAATTTAGAAATATAATTTTCTCTAAATCTCGAGTTTGAAATCTATAACGTACTATCAATTTTTAAAATAAGTCAATTCATGTAGAATTTTGTTCTGATTTAAAATGAAAACCCCACTAATATGCATTGAATTAATTATAGATCCTTCAAATTAGTTGGTCCAAATAATAAATAAAAAAAATAGCTAAAAGAATAATGCCACCATTATTTTCTCTTTTAAAAGAATAAATGCTACAATTATATTCAAGATTCTTTTTATAATTTCGTAGTTAAATTGGTTATTCATTACTAATTTAATTTTATAGAGAGAGACAATGGAGAATAAATTTATCTCATGGTCATATTATACATGGTGAAGCATCTTCTAGTCTTGTTAATTTATAAAAGTTATACCAATTGACTTGAAATGTTCATTTGATATTAATCTATACATTATGGTTTTGTATTTCATATTTTATTTTGAATCACATGATATCGTGAGCTGACATATTCCACATATCGATATGATTTTGTTCACATTCCATGCATAATTTTATCATTAAATTGCAATGGTCTCTTTCACTATAGTTTTACCCATTAAAGGGCCGTGGCTCTTGGTTGTATAATAGTTTCTCTCATGTATTCCACAGTTCCATCTTAATTGAGAGAGAGAGAGAGAGAGAGAGAGAGAGAGAGAGAGCATTTGCTTTTCTGGATTTTTTTTAGTTTTTCTACTAGATATACATTACTGTCTAATATGTGTGACTAAACTTTTCTAGTGGTAGAGATGGCATGTTTTGTTCTCAAATGGTGCCTTTTTTTCAAAATATGCTTTTAAATAGAATCAGCTCCTTTGCAACTTGCTAACATTAATTTTTGAAAACCTTTCTATTTTTTTTCCTCAAAAATTGAATAGCACAAACAAAATTATTTAATTAATGGTTAACACATTCAAGATTATTGCCTATGTTTTTTTTTTCTAACACTAGAATCAGTCGTTAAAATCGAACGTTATAGTATTAAAACATTTCGGAGTTTTCATTTATTATTTTGAAGACTTTACCTAACAACACTTTTATAAAATTTTAAAAATATATAGTTAGACTCACGTGTAACTCTCATTTTATTGGCATATTCACATAATTAACATTCCTTCTTTAGTTCTACAATTTTCGGCAGCAACGTAGGTGATTGATTGTGATCTTACTGTGATAACACTTATTGTGTAATAAAAATATTATTAACACTTGAATTTGATATACAATGTAATTTCTTTAATTTTCGGTTCTCTCTCTAGCTATGATCCTCTGATTCTCCTTCAACTTTGACTTGTCTCTGGTCTTGACTTGACTTTGACTTGGCTTGACTTGATAACGCTTAATCTAAGAACGGAGTCGTCTTGTTTTGGATTGAACGTTGGTTTTGGAAGATTTTATGAAGAACGTCTTGGATTTGACGAAGAACAGTCTTCAGATCTTCAAATCTGGATTTGAGCTTGAACACTTGATAGGAGGGATTTTGGACCTTGATCTCTGATCGGAGTGTGTTTGTGGATGAACTTGGTGAACAACGCATTTGAAGACGGTGATGAACACTTGAAGTCTTCGAGGTGTTCTTCGGCTGGAAACATATGATCAGAGGGATTGAGCTCCTTGTTTCTGATCGAATAATTTTTGTGGCTGGATTTGGCAAAGAACGGTTGAAGTCGGCGAAGAACGTTTGATGATCTTCAAGGTGTTCTTTAAGAAAAACGTCTGATCGGAGGGATTTGACCACTTGTCTTGGATCAAACGATGTTTCTGGAGGATTATGACGAAGAACGACTTGAATCATCGAAGAACTTCTTCAGATTTGGTGAAGAAGGCTTTTAATCTTCGAAGAGCTGGATCGATAGATCTTCTTAGCTCGCAGTTTTGCTCGTCGAGAGAATTGTTGCTATTCGTTCGTTGCTCGTCGTCTTCATTGGGTGTAGACCACTTTAGAATGAACAAGAAAGACCCCTATTTATAGGGTGGAAAGATGAAGATCTTCCTTTCTTGCGCTGACACGTGGCGCGCTCCGGTTGGCTGATATTGATTTGATTGACATCATTTACGAATCGACCAAATTTAGCTTGATTGATTCCCGCCGTCTTCATAAATAGGGCAAATCAGCCATTTATTGCCATTTACGAGTACTGAGAGACTCGTAATTTAATAATGACTTGTACCGTGTACAATAAATATCATTTTACTATTTAATTAGAGAATTAATTTGATAAATCCTCAAAATTAAAATAGCAATATATGTTGATATTAATTTATACGAGTGTCATTATTTAATTGGGTGCAATTTTTATATACTTACACTTACATCTATAAAAAGAGAACGATAGTTGTAATACAGTGCGGTGCAAGTCAAGCCCTTTTTTTAATGAGAATATCTCTTTGTAATTTAAGAACTTGTTGCTTGAGTATCTTTAGTGAAAAGAAAAAAAGAGAAGTGTATCTATTTTGGTTTTAGTGTGACACCATAGAGAAAAATAGGAGTTTGAGCCTATCATGACCCTCACTCTCACCGTGGAGAAGAAGGTGACATCGATCCCTAATAGTGGTATCAAGAGTCCGAGTTAGATTGTTGTTGTTGATCACTGTAGTGTGCCACCGAGATGTTTGCCTACATGCGCCACCACGCTCGTCGAATTTTTTATGTTCTTGTCAAAATTGCAATTGTGCACCTTCTACCACTCTTTGTGGACTTTCAACATGTTTCGATTTCCAATAGAGCAATTATGATGTGGAGACGCATTCTTATACAAAGATCGAGACAATCACCAAAAGATCATGTAAGCAACCCCGAGCCAAGCAACATTTCAATTTCGGTCTCACGTAACAAGGTTAGGAATATTACAACTAATGGAGATGTGGGGAGAGCGGTGGCGTCAGGTCCGCCAGACTTGGTTGCTACTTGTTGTTGTAGCATCTCAACGGCCCTTTTCAATGTGGCCAGCTCATAGTCGCGGGTCACCTCCGGCGGAGGTTGCTCGAAGGTCGTGCACCTCGTGGACGCACGCCCCCGAGGTGCCTCACTCTGGGGTGACCCCTCCGTGGTGGATCGGAAATGGCATCTGCCATGTGGGCCCAGTCTATTGGTGGCGGGCCTCCTTAGTCGATTGTGGGCGAACCTACGAGGCTGTAGGTCCGACTCTCCCCTCTGGGACGTAGCCGGGGCTGCCGTCCGTTCGACCTCCTCGCACCTCGGCCCTAGTCTGCCTTGGAGGACCTCTCTCCTTAGTGATTGGTGGGTGGCGGACGCTTCTGTGTAGGCCGAAGCTCGCCCGACATGCGTAGCCGGCTCCTCCACCATATTCGCTTTCCCAGCGCGCTCCCTATGTTGGCGAGCTTGGGCAGAGCTCGCCTCCTGCTCAGATGGGAGGTCGCTATAGTGACCCCTGGTCTGGGTGCCCTGGGTTGGCCTGGGCTGCTCCCGGGCTTCAGTAGCTGGAGCTCGCTGGGGTACTAGGGCGAGCTCGTCGAGCTGCCTCTGCTGCAACCTTTGCAATGTTGCGATGGTGCGTTGGAGTTCGTTGGGGTTGTTGGCCAGGTCCCTCAGGGCGGGGCTCAAATCCTCTTATGCCACTACAACTCGCGGAGGTCGCGGAGCTGTATTTTTCGAGTGGACCTGGCTGGAGGTCTCTCCCCCAGCCTGGTCCTGGCCGGTGCCCTTTCCCCTCCGGATGTTCGCCGAGGTCTGTTCGTTGGGCATTTTTGGGTTTTGGAGGGGGTAGCTCGCCGAAGGTCGCTGATTAGCGTTTAAGTATACATGTATTTTACCTATTTTGTGTATTATTTTGTGTACTATAATGTAT
>JAPKLY010000041.1:1220753-1236924 GCA_026898435.1 Prunella vulgaris
CCTCTGTCCGATCGGCCATCTGGCTGTAGACCTTCGGGGGTCTGGGCGAGCTAGCCTCCACCTCGCCGAGCTCTGGTGACCTGCTAAGCCTTCGTGATTATTCTGAGGCCAATTGTGTTAGTTCGTCTTGTCAACATTTGCCCCCCAGCTCACGCACATCATTATTTATTCCATTCTAATGTGTGGGCGAGCTGACTTATCTCCACGGACGAGGACTCGAACCATGGCGAACTACATTTGGGCAGGTGCCGAGCTGACGGGCGAGCTCTGTGATGGCGGTTATCTCGGCCGACATGGTGCGGGAATTAAGGCGTCATGCACGCCTTTTTAGGCATGGTTTCCCGTGCCCATCATGGCAACCTTTCAAATTTTTTGCAAAAAGGTCCTCGCACTCTCTGAATATCACACCTCGCCCTCGACGCCTATAAATAAGGGAGGGTGAGCTCTTTTCTCCCTTTTCCACTTCCCAGTTTTCAGAGCATTTTCCGGCGAACGATACCTTTGCTCCCGATAAGATTTTCGACGTTCTCCCAGGTAGAAAACCTATTTCTCTTCCTTTTCTTATCTTTTTCCTTCAATTTTCCCGAGTTTTCCGAAAGTTCCGAACTCTTCCGGTGATACCTCAGTCTTTCCGATCACCCCCGTACTGTGATTCTGGTGATCGAAACCTTGGACAAATTCTTGAACACTTTCAGACTCCGTCGAGATCATGTCGACTCACGAATCAAGCGGGACTCCCTCCAACCGTAACCCCGAGAAGCAGCCAATGACTGAGAACGAACCCATTCCTCCAATCTCCCACATAGAAATTGGTTCCAGCTCCGAGGCGACCTCGGTAGCTCGCCAGGTCTCTGGCGAGCTACCCGGCGAGGTCCGTTCTCACGAGTTGGAGGAAGGGGCATCCAGCTCCGTCTTTCGTGAGGTATGGGAGGAAAGCGATGAGTTCGCCCAAGAAGAAAGGGTCGCTAGCGGCGACGAAGGGCCCTCCGAGGCCGGTGAGGAGGTCGCTAAAGTCGGCGAGGAGGCCGCCGTCGCTGGCGAGGAAGAAGATGACCTGGAAGAAGTCACAATTGAGTGGTTTCGCTCCATCGGTTTCCCGGAGCCTCAGCTGGTCGAATATCAGGTCCCCACCGAGGTTATTCATCCCTTCGACTGGGACAAATATGTTGTTGAGCATGCGATGAGCTACCCTTGACCGGACCGAGTTATCGAGGATTATGATGAGGATGAGGAGGTCGCCAACTCCGACTACAAGGCCGGCGAGGTGGTGAGCATCATCAACGAGTACTCCCTCTCTAACATTAAGAAGTTTCGCATCCCGCTTGACGTTTTCATGTACGCCCCTGAAAAGAACGAGCGGGCCAATTCGCCTCCCGAGGGGTTGACTGCCCTCAACATACATACCCTAGAGGCCGGGCTCACACTGCCGTTGCACCCGATTATCGGTCAATTCCTTCTTGACAATAATTTGGCTATCACCCAGCTCACCCCGAATGCATGGAGCAACCTCCTCGCCGCCCTATCTATTTTCGGGTTGGAGGGCTATGAGAACCGGGTGACTTCGGCGGACCTGGGCGAGCTCTTCGTTGTGACCAAGAAAGTGAAAGATGGCGCAGGATACTATTACCTGAAAGCTCGCCCGGAAGAAAAATTTATTGGGATCCTGCCAAATAAAGTCCGTGATTGGAAGGAGCAATTCTTCTTCATAGACGGAGATTGGCGAGCTTCCAACACGTACTCCGGGCGAGGTGGCCGTATTCCCACCCCCGAGGGATATGGGGAAGCCA
Source organism: Prunella vulgaris (assembly GCA_026898435.1). NCBI lineage: Eukaryota > Viridiplantae > Streptophyta > Magnoliopsida > Lamiales > Lamiaceae > Prunella > Prunella vulgaris. Next base: position 1,222,541 of record JAPKLY010000041.1, read on the forward strand.
GCAGTAGGTCGCCTATTTCGGTGTGTGTGGGTTGAATTAGATTTACTAATCTAATTTTCTTTCTTTTTGCAGTTCTGAAACATCACAAGTACAGCCGAGGCAAACCCGAGGTGTCGGCCGAGTTCGACGTGGTGCGGGGCATTTGTTGCCTGAGGAGTGAGAAGGATAGAGAGGTCGACCACCTGTGCAAGCACCATTGTTTAAGACTTGTCGGGCTCCTCACCTTGCCACATCACCTCGCCCTTCAAGGTCATGAGCTCCCAGGTTTACAACTCTCCGGAGCTCGCCCATAAGGGGGGTAGTTCGCCCTAGATGCTAACTTGGATGCTCTGACTTTTGCAGGTGGTAGCTTCGTCACTTTCCCCATCGCCGAGATCCCCGAGGCCTACCAAACTCTCAAGCGCCACTTCGCGATCGGTCCACCTCGTCCAAACAAGCTCGCCCCCCTTCGCTACTTGCCCTGGAGGCAAGCAAGACGGCGGAGCTCGCCCAGAAGAAGGGCGAGGCTGGGGGATCGGGGGCCAAGAAGGAGCAAGCCCCCATAAAATCCAAGGCAAGGGAGGTCGCCAAGACCAGTTGAGGTGGTGGGCGAGCTGGCGCCACTCCCGAGCGAGGTCAAGGGAAGAGGGATCTCCACAGGGGTGATGGGACTCGAGTGGGCGATGAGAATCCTCATTACCGAAAGAGAACCAAGTATGCCGGCCTGCGTGATGAGGACTCCGACCAAGCTGAGCGAGCTTCGGCGAGGTCAGGGCAGGGTGGATCTGCCCAATCAACCGCTCCGATGGCGGTCACACCCATTCGGAGCACGCCACCATCCCCGTCCCCCTTCGGGGTTCAAGCCAATGATGACACGCTCTTGGGTTGGGATCCTGAGCGAGTCCAGTAAGTAGCTCGCCACTTTAGTCTCTATCTTAGTTGTTTTCGTTTTCTGACTCCCAACTGTTTTGACCTCGCAACTATGCCCCCATTGCTTATCCGAACCGCCACGAGGCTCTCCATACTTTAGAGCGATCTCGCTCTTTGACATCAATGCGTAGCCTCCATCCGGGTTTGGTCCGGAATACCGTGAGCGAGATGCCGAGGCACTGGTCAACTCCTCAGGTGGTGACTATCAGTGGTCGGAACCTGACTGAAAATCTTCTCCTTTCGGCTCATTATGCAAGTGGATTACTACTTGCGAATCAAAGGGCACTGGAGCAGGCGGCTGAGTTGGAGGCAGGCCACCAGGAGAAGAATAAAAGAGTGATCGCCCTGGCGGAGTCCGCCGATAAAGCTAAAAAGCTGGCAAAGCTCGCCGAGGAGAAGGCCGCCGCATCCTTGGCCACCGAGCGAAGTGCCTTGGAGCAGCTCGGTGACCTCCAGAGGAAGCTTGCCGGGTTCGAGCAAGAGGCGGAGGCCAAGCTTCAAGCTAAGGAGGAAGAGCTCGCAGAGAAGCTCGCCCAGGAGGTCGGCCGACACGCTGTGACCAAAAAAGAGCTGGAACTCCAACGGGGTTTGGCGAAGGCTGCTGATGAGGAGTGCTCAAAACTAAGGGGCGAGCTCTCAACCAAGTTGAACGAGGTCGCTGAGCTCCGCAACAACGCCTCCTCCTCGGTGGACCTGGTGGCTGCGAAAGCTGAGGCCTCGGACCCGGGCTTCATGCAATGTTATGTCGAGGTCCTTAGGGCCCTCTGGTGGGAGCGAGCTCACCACGACGATGAGGTCAAGGCTGTGGTGGGCGAGTTCAAGGAGTGCTTGGATAGAGTCCCCTTCCCCGACGACGCCGAGCTGGACATCGGCGACCTCCCAGAACTTGGGATTCCTCTTGATTTTGTTCTGGCACGGTTCAAGATCATCAACACTGTTCCAATGCCGGAACTGAATGTTGGCGAAGGGGAGGTCGCCAATGAGGAGGAAAGGACCCAGCCTACCATGGAGCAGCTTCAGGCTGCTTGTGGAGATGCCATCCTGAACATTGGCGAGCTCGACACCAGCGGGCTCACGGGCAACATCACCTCTGAGGCCGAGCTCGCCCTCCCGGCGGACCAGGTCACCGCAAACCTCGCCGACGCCTCTGCTGCCCCCACTGCTCCGGAATCTTAGATTAGTTTCTCGATTTTTTAGATTAGCTTTCCATTTCTGTAAAGTTAGCTTGCCAGGCTGCCGAGCTCGCCTAGAAGGAGTTCTTTTTGTAGTTTTTGTTTTCGTCCAAGTAGTCAGAGCTCGCCGAGCTTATGTATAGCTCGTCCAGAAGGAGTTTTTTTTGTACTTTTGTTTTCGTCCAAGTAGTCAGAGCTCGCCGGGCTTATGTATAGCTCGCCCAGAAGGAGCTTCTTTTGTACTTCAAAGATGGCCAGCTGGTCGGCCTTTGTGGCCAGTGCCATTTCGTATACTTAGGAATTTTTCAAGTATTTTTAACTTGAAAATTTCTTAAGTATCCTCTGAATAGAAATCGAGCCATTTTTTGTCTAACTCTCTTTACTTACATTTTTGCGCTTACGTTATAATTTTTTGTTAGCTCGTTTATATGTTTTTCGGGTACTTAATTCTTCGTCTTACTCTACTTCGAGAAGCGAATCGTTAGTTTTATGTCACTTTGGACTACGAATTGTACCTCTTTTTTAATAGTATGTATTCTTCGTCTTACACCACTTAGGGCCGCGAATTGCTCGTCTTAAACCACTTAGGGTACCTAGTTGTACTTTGTTTAATTCACGTTGGGCAGTTGGGTTTCATGAACCTTGCATTAGACGTTCCAATCATCTTTTTCGTGAAATTTTCTAACTTATGGCAGTAAGTGCTTGGTAACCCTTTAGGAAGGGTACCTTCGCGACCTTGGGCACTTTGGCCTTTGCTTTCGAGCATTTTGATTATAACATTTGGGACCTTGGTCCTTGCGCATTACGAAGCTTCTAACGCTTGGCGAGCTACAATGGGTTAACACCTTCGAACAATGGACGAGCTGTAGGAGCTCGCATAGTTGGCGAACTGTATGAGCTCGCCTAGCTGGCGAGCTGTATGAGCTCGCCCAGCTCACGTGACTTGGCAACTTTTCTGACTTGATAAATTTTTCCAACTTCTTATAGCATCGTAATTTACGTTGGTTGCCATCAACATTTCTGATGCGAACCTTCGTCTAGTCTGTTACAACTTACAAGATCCTGATCTAATGATAAAACTTTTTTAGATGCGCCGCACTCCAGGTGTATGACGAGGCGTTGCCCTCTGCGTCTTCGAGGTCGTAGGTGCCATTTGGCCAGGCTGCGGTGACCCTGAATGGTCCTTCCCAATTTAACCCGAATACACCCGGTGGGGCCATCAATTTCTTCTTCAGTACTAGATCCCCAACTTTGAACCTCCGGTCTCGGACCTGGGTATTGTAGTACTTTTCGGCTCTACGCTTGTAGGTGGCGTTCTTCATTTCTGATGAAGCTCTGGTCTCTTAGATTAGATCTTTCTCTACTGCCAAGGCTTCGTCATTCTTTTCTTCATCAAATCCTATCACCTTCCAAGTCTTGTTCTAGACTTCGACGGGCACTACTGCATCAGTCCCGAAGGCTAAGGCAAACAGTGTCTCTCTGGTGCTGGCCCGGTATGATGTTCTGTAAGACCATAGGACCTCCGGGAGTTCATCTGCCCAGCTACCTTTCTTATCTTCGAGGCGGAGCTTCAGTATGTGTTTCAGAATTTTGTTAACCGCCTCGACCTGGCCATTTGACTGTGGATGGTACGGCGTCGAGTAGTGCTTCTTAATGTTCCATGAACTACAGAAGTCTCTCAACTTTTGGCCGTCAAACTGTCTTCCACTATCCGTGATGATCGACTGTGGGGGTCCAAATCGGCAGATCAGGTTCTTCCAGATGAAGCCGATCATCCTTTCTTGTGTTATCATTGTAAGCGCTTCGGCTTCAGCCCACTTAGGGTGTGTTTGCAAATGCTTTTACCAGCTTTTAATCAATTCACTTACTTTTAAAAATCAATTTTTAAGTTTTTTATTTCAATTTTATCAGCTACCATATGCTGTCAAAAGCTATTTTCCAGAAGCAGAACCAACCCAACTTTCAATAGCTTATCATAATTATTACCGTCTTTCATTATTTTCTCTCACCAAACAAATGTGTCTTTTCATATCAAACGTCACAATTTTGCAAACACTATCAACTTTTACTATTAATCAATTTTTTCAATAATCACTAATTTTAATCACTTCTCCAATTATATAATTTTTTGCAAACAAGCCCTTAATGTAATAGTCTACTGCTACAACAGCAAACTTTACACAGCCTCTGCCAGGTGGAAATGGGCCGATCAAGTCGATATCCCATTTTTCAAAGGACCACGGGCTGAAGACCGACTTCAGTTGGTTGGCCGGGGAGTGGATGTTAGGTGCGAAGAGTTGACACTTTCGGCACTTCCGGGCGAAGCTAATGGCATCCTTGCGGAGAGTAGGCCAATAATACCCTTGTCTGATCGTCTTGTATGCCAAGGTTTGTCCCCCAGCGTGACTTCCGCAAATTCCTTCGTGAATTTCTTCTAACACCTCGGACCCCTGTTTCTTAGTTAGGCATTTGAGTAGGGGTAGAGAGAATCCACGTTTGTAGAGTTGGCCATCTAGCAGCGTATATCTGGCAGCTTGATTTACTAGTAGACTAGCTTCCAAAGGTGTCTACGGGGTTTGTTCCGTCCTTTAAATATTTTTGGATCGGAGTGCACCAATCTTCGCCATCTTCACTGTCCTTCTGTTGCCAGTTGAGGTCTAATTTACTTTGTAATCGGACGTCGAGGGGTTCTTCAGCTTGGTGATTATAACCTCCGTGAACTCGGCTTCGCCGTTACTGGTAGCTAGTCGGGCTAGGGCATCTGCTTGTGTGTTTTCTAGTCGCGGTATCTGATTGATGTAAACCTGTGTAAACATCGAGATCAGATGTGCGGCTATCTTCTGGTAGGTCATCATCTGCTGGTCCTTTGCCTCGTACTCCCCCCGGACTTGGGATATTATTAGCTGGGAATCTCCGAAGACTTGAAGATTGGTTGCCCCCACAGCTAATGATAACCTAAGTCCAGCTATCAAAGCTTCGTACTCCGCTTCGTTGTTGGTTGCTCGGAAGTCAAACCGGATTACGGAGGTGAAGACTTGTCTGTCCGGGCTGATTAGGACTACGTCGGTGCCTGCTGCTGTGCTGGTTGATGATCCGTCTATGTAGAGGTGCCACGGAGCTATACGCCCCCTCATCGGATCTTGTGGGAAAGTTAGGTCGACGATGAAATCGGCGAGCGCTTGTCCCTTGATCGCTGTTCGGGGTGCGTAGGTTATTCAGTATTGGCTAACTTCTAGTGACCATTTCAGCAGACGTCCGGCGGTGTCCGGCCGTTGTAGTATTTGCCTTAGTGGGAATGTTGTCAACACCTCCACTGGATGGTCGAAGAAATAGGGCCTCAATTTTCTAACACTCATCACCAGTGCATAAGCTAGCTTCTCTGTCGGGGTATACCACAACTCAGCTTCGTGCAAGACTTGACTTACGTAGTAAACTGACAGGTGTGTTTTCGCCTCTTCTCGGACCAGGACGGAGCTAATGGCAACCTCTGACGCTGCAAGGTAGAGATATAACTTCTCCCTAGGTATTGGCTTCGATAGGACCTGTGTATCTGCCAGGTATGCTTTAATGTCTTCAAAGGCTCGTTGGCATTCGCTTGTCCATACAAAGTGGTTTTTTTGGTGGAGCTTATTGGCTTGGCCGCCTCTTTATACCTTCGTGTGTTCGCTTTGATCATTTTGAAAAATGGACAGTTTCGATCACTGGACCTGGAGATGAATCTGTTCAAGGCTGCCATGCACCCGGTTAACCTCTGGATTTTCTACACGGAATTGGGTACGCCCATCTCGATTATGCATTGGACCTACGTGGGGTTGACCTCGATTCCTCGCAGGCTCACCAGGTGCCCCAGGAACTTTCCTGAATGTACGCCGAAACTGGTTTTCTTGGGGTTTAGCTTCATGTTGTAGTGGCGCAGTATGTCGAAGGTCTGTTTTAGGTGGTCAAGGTGATCCTCCTTTCTCAGACTCTTAACTACTATGTCGTCCACGTACACCTCCATGGATTCGCCGATATGTTGGTCGAACATTTTATTCATCAACCTTTGGTAGGTTACTCCGGTGTTGATGAGTCCGAACGGCATCCTTTCCCAGCAGTACATGTTTTTGTTGGTGTAGAACGTCGTATGTTCCTGGTCATCTGGGTGCAGCGCTATCTGGTGATAGCCCGCAAAGGCATCCATGAATGTCATCATCTCATGGCCTGTTGTGCTATCTACAAGCTGATCAATGTGGGGCAGTGGGAAGTTATCCTTTGGACATGCTTTGTTCAGGTCCATGAAGTCGATGCAGAGCCTCCACGTCCCATTGTGTTTCTTCACCAAGATGGGGTTCGTGACCCACTGCGGACATAAGGCTTCCTTGATCAACTTGTTGCTAATAGCTTTCCAACTTCGACGGTTAGAGCTGCGTATTTGTCTGGTCCGTATTTCCTTTGTTTTTGGCATACGGGCCTCCTTGTCGGATCTATGTTGAGCCGGTTGCAAGCATGTTCCAACGGGATCCCCGTCATATCTTCATGGGACCAGGAAAATACGTCCAAGTGGGACATCAAAAACAACTCCATTCTCGACAGGTACGGTTGAGGCAACTCGGAACCTATAAAGAGTTCTAAGTCCCTTTCCGGGTCCACCGGGAGTACCGTCAACTCTTCCATGGGGGTGGCCTTTCTATTTTGATTCTTCCACCTTGGGTCGCTGATGAACTCGTCCCACTGTTCTTGTGACATTCGCGTAGGTTCGTGACCTATGCCGGGCTCGAGATCGTCAGCTTGGTCTTCAGCTTGGACGGGTTCCTCGACTGTCATCACCTCCAGTGGTTTATCGACTTGGGATGGTTCCGTGACCTGGGGAGTTAGGTCAACGTCCATTGGTACTGGTTCTTGACCTCCCACATGTTCCCCAACTTGTGCTTCATCTGCCACTTCCATGGGAGCAGGTTGCTGCTCCTGCGTAGGTCCCAACACTTGGTCATTTTAGGTCAGTTCCATTTCCTCCATTGGCGCCGGTTGTGCATCTTGCGCAGGTCCAGAGACTAGTTCAATTTCCGGCAGATCGCCTACCTCCATCATTTCAGTTTCTACCGAGATGACGTCTAGGATGTTTGGCTCGTCTGCCGGGATTTGCACATCTTCCTCAAGGACCTGGACCTGCGTCACCGCCTTTTTGTCCTGACCATCTTTGATTTGGAGTAAACACTCTCGGGCCTTTTTCTGGTCACCTTTAATGGTACCGGTGCCTTTCGGAGTTGGGAATTTTACACAATAGTAGTAGGTTGAACACGCCGCTTTGAATTCATTGAAAAATGGGCGGGCAAGGAACCCATTGTAGGAGGAATGCTGGTCGACAACTAGGAAATCTATGAGCCTAGTCAGTCTCCGCTCCGGGTCCTCGGCCGATACAAGTTGGACGCTCAACCTAATAGTACCTAGGGGGATGGTTACAGCTTCTCCGAACCCCACTATCCTAGCATTGCTAGGTTCTAAATACGACTCAAAGTCACCTAAAGCATCTAAGGTGGATTTGAAGAGAATATTGGTGAATGCGCTGGTGTCCACAAGCAGCCTGTGAACTCGGACGTTCATGATGTTGGCAGTTATCACCAACGAGTCGTTGTGGGGCGTCAATACCCCCTCCAGGTCCACTGAGGAGAATGTCAGCTCATCAGTGAGCTGCGCGACGGACCTGGGACCGGAGCTGCCTTCCTGGACCTGGTTCACGACCCGGATTTCGGCCTTCCTCTTTCTTTTGGACATGGAGGATCCCCCATCTTGGAGACCTCCGGCAGCTCCAATTTCCTCCTCGAGGACCAAGAGTTCTCGGGTGGGCTCCATGTTCTGTTGAGGTTGGGGAGGTCCCCTTCGCCTGTTCTGAGGTCCGCGTTGGCCTGCGTCCTCTTCTTCGTCATCGGAGACCTTCCTTCTCTCGAACCTGGGCCTCTTAGCTGGGGCCTTCTTCACGAACTCGGTCAGCTTCCCGTCCTCGTAAAATTTCCACAGTTGTTTGAGGAGGTCTCGGCATTCGCTGGTGAAGTGGCCGATTGATTGGTGGAAGGCACAGTACTTGTTGGGGTTGAGCTTCGCGCGATCTTGGCGAATTCTCCTTGGCTCTTCCAACAAAGCCTTGTCCTTGACCGCCGTAAAGACGTGGTCGACGGAGACGGTGAGGATTTGATTGAGCTTCTCCTTGAACTCGTCCCCGTCGCCAAAAGCTTTTAAGTTCCGGGGAGCCTTGTATGTGCCCCCGGATTTCTTCCCGTAGGATTTTTTCTCCTCCGGGGCACCAACTTCTTTCAGTAGTGCCTCCTGCATAGCCACGAACACCCCCGCCTTGTGGTGGAATTCGGTGTAAGTGTTCGGACATGCGAGGTGCATCTCCTTCCAGAGGTCGGTGCCCTTTCTGAGCCCGGCCATTACCATGACGACTTTGGTGTCCTCGCTCACCGGTTCGCCTTCCAGCAGTATTTTGTCGAACCTCTCCAGGTACTGCTGGTCGATCTCATTCTCACCTTGGTGGATGTTGGCGAGGCGGTGCTTCTGGGTAAGGTAGGATCCAAACCCAGAGAAGTGGGCCAAGAACTCCCGCGAGAGTTGGCCAAATGAGTGGATTGACCCCGGGGCGAGTGATGAGAGCCAGCGGTGAGCTCGCGGTCCCAGAGGGTCAGCGGGAAGTTCCGGCATTGGGTAGAGTCGGTAGAACCCACTGAAATCATAAAGTCTGCATACTTGGTCAGGTGGACCTTCGGGTCAGATTCACCCTCGTATGCGGACATCACCGGGAATTGGACCTTTTTCTGGACCGGTGCTCTGAGTATGGCAGGTGCCAATGGAGATATGGGGAGAGTGGTGGCGTCAGGTCCGCCAGACTTGGCTGCTACTTGTTGTTGTAGCATCTCAACGACCATTTTCAATGTGGCCAGCTCATCATCGCGGGTCACCTCCGGCGGAGGTTGCTCGAAGGTCGTGCGCCTCGTGGACGCACGCCCCCGAGGCGCCTCACTCTGGGGTGACCCCTCTGTGGTGGGTCGAAACTGGTATCCGTCATGTGGGCCCAGTCTGTCGGTGGCAGGCCTCCTTAGTCGGTCGTGGGCGGACCTACGAGGCTGTAGGTCCGACTCTCCCCTCTGGGACGTAGCCGGGGCTGCCGTCCTTTCGACCTCCTCGCACCTCGGCCCTACTCTGCCTTGGAGGACCTCTCTCCTTAGTGATTGGTGGGTGGCGTACGCTTCTGTGTAGGCCGAAGCTCACCCGACATGCGTAGCCGGCTCCTCCACCACCTTCGCTTTCCCAGCGTGCTCCCTATGTTGGCGAGCTTGGGCGGAGCTCGCCTCCTGCTCAGATGGGAGGTCGCTATAGTGACCCCTGGTCTGGGTGCCCTGGGTCGGCCTGGGCTGCTCCCGGGCTTTAGTAGCTGGAGCCAGTGACGGAGCCAGAATTTTCAATTAGGGGGGCCCAATTATTAGTAATAAAAAATTTAGACATATTTTTAAAAAATAAATATATAAACCAATATCTATATTATATAATCAAAATGTTAAACATAATTATATCAATATTCAAAAGCGAAAAAAAAAACTTAATACAACTAAATTATAACATTCCGCTTCGACTCTTCATATTTTGAAAGCGTTGCATGATATCTTCATTACTAACTCCCTGAAAAACTTCTTTTTCAATGAATACAACCAAACAATCATTCAGGAATTTGTCTCCCATGCGATTACGCAGTGAACTCTTAATGAATTTCATTGCTGAAAATGCCCTTTCCACTGTAGCTGTAGCAATGGTAAGATCAATGATAACTTAACAAGTAAATAAACCAATGGAAAAATAATTTGTTTTTTTGTAGCAACCATCTTTTGAGCAAGATCTCCTATTCCAACAATTGCAGAAAATTTTTCATCCAAACGCATGTCGACAATAAAATTCTCTAGTTGATAATCAAGGTCAAATAGAGCAACTTCAGAAAAATCTGATGGATAAAATTTTGCAAGACGAAGTAGCTTCTCTTTATCAAAGGCTGAAAATGAATCTCTCGGATCAAGACAAGCCATACATAATAGCAATTCAGTATTCACTTCATCAAAACGATCATCTAACTCTTTAGCTTGCAAGTCAATCACTGAACAAAATACCTCAACACGGTAATGGTGAAGATTAGTGACTCTTTCAACTCTATGCCTTGATCTCCCACGGGCTGTATATACATCTTCCATATTTATCACATTTATTTGATGTTTGCTAGAAAAATTAGAAACTTCAATTAACAAAGTATCCCAACCTTCTGCTCTCACTGTTTGCAAACGAATTTTTGATACTTTCACAAGATTCATTGCATTAACAATATCTTGATCATTTCTTTGTAGACACTGTGACAAATCATGAGTGATCCCCAATATTTTTCTCATAAGATGTAATATAAACACAAACTCAAACCGATTAACAATATCTAGCAAATCAATTGCTTCAGCTCTTTGTGCATCATCAAGACCACACTCTCCAACATACTCAAGAACATCCACAACAGAAGAGTATAAATGCATCAAATTAGTGAGGGTACCATAATGAGAACTCCAACGAGTATCTCCAGGCCGCTTCAATATCATTTTCTGATTCTTTCCTTTTCCAGTTGTAATTTCATCATTGGTAATTCCTTCCATAACTTTCTCCCTTTGCATCTCACGAAGCACTTCTTGACGCTTGCCAGAACCTCCAACAACATTATATAAGCGTGTTATCATATTAAAAAAAGAAGCAATGATTGTATTATTTTTAGCAACCGCAACAAGTGTGAGTTGGAGTTGATGAGCAAAACAATGTATATAATAAGCACTAGAATTCTTTCTCAATATCAAACTTTTGAGTCCGTTGAATTCACCTCTCATATTACTTGCTCCATCATACCCTTGACCTCTCAAACTAAATGTACTCAAGCCATAAGTAGAGAACAAAGAATCAATGCCTTTCTCAAGTGATGTTGCAACTGTGTCAGTCACATGTACTAGACCGAGAAAACGTTCAATAACACACCCACTCTTGTTCACATAACGTATAACAACTCCCATTTGCTCTTTGACTGAAATATCTCAGCACTCATCAACCAATATGGAGAAAAAATCATCCCCAATATCCTTAATGATAGCATTAGTAGTCTCAACTGCAGCTGCATTTATAATATCCTTTTGAATCTCAGGTGATGTAAGTTTGAGATTTTCAGGAGCATTTTTCAAAACAACATTGTTGATTTCTTCATTGCATAAAGCAATAACTTTGAGAAGTTCAATAAAATTTCCTTGATTTAATGATTTCTCTGACTCATCATTACCTCGAAAAGCTAATCCATGCATCAGAAGATAGCGCACACAAATAACAGATGCCTTTAATCTACATCGGTAATCAATCTTTGACTGCTCCGAAATTTTTGAAAAAGACACTTCAATATGTTGAGCTCGATTCATCAAATCTTGACAAGCCAATCTACACTTATTATGATCACTACTATGATCTCCAACATGATTCTTTAGTCTTTCTTTCTTTCTCCAAGCATTAAATCCTCCAGTTATAAAAGCATCATGCCCTTTTTCACTCATCCCCGTCGAAAAAAGATAACAATACAAACAAAAGACAGCATCTTTTTTAATGCTATACTCCAACCAATCCTTAAATTCATCAAACCAAGATGCAATGAACTTACGTTTACGACTCCCATCTTCCCTTTGAGGAAATATATGATTATGTGGTTGACATGGACCTTTTAATAAATAAGCTCTACGAACTTGTTCAATTAAGTTTGGGGGATAACTTATTATCTTAGGCCGAAGTCCAGGGTCGCTAGGAAGATTTTCTGGATCAATCCCAATTTCATTATCACTTGAAGTTTCTTGAGCATGAGAATTATGAGTAGACACATTCTCGGGTGAACATGATATCTCTTCTACAATATTCTGAACTTTTTTGTAATAACGCTCCATTATCTAAAAAAATATTTTAGTAATTAGCAATTATATAAAGAATTCACCTCAAAATACCAAAAATATTTATTTTTTATAAACCCTAGATTTGGATAAATCTTAATACAATAAGATGATAAAAATTTATAATAAAATTGAATTATATTAGATCAAATTAAAAAGGAGAGTGAATAAAATTTAATAAAAGTTACCTTTTGAGGTCTGTGTTCTCGAGTCGTGTTGTGTTGGGACTTAGCGTAATGGACGATAGAATTGTATAAGAATTATTTTCTATGTTAAACTGATTTTGTAGGCGGTAGATATTATATAATAAATTGATTAATGTTAAGATGGTAGATATTATATAATAAATTGATTAATGTTAAGATGCCTATATTTCAATTGATTGGCCCAACACTTTCTGGCCCAATGAAAAAGAAAATGCGGATAGTTACATGACTATTCTTATATCTACTTCCCTGTTAATATAGTATTATATATAATATATATTTTATTATTTAAATGCGAAATTACGAAAATACCCCTATAAATTTATAAAATTTCAGGGGGGCCCAGTGCCCCCTGTACCCTGCCTCCCTCCGTCATTGGCTGGAGCTCGCCGGGGTACTAGGGCGAGCTCGTCGAGCTGCCTCTGCTGCAACCTTTGCAAGGTTGCGATGGTGCGTTGGAGTTCGTCGGGGTTGTTGGCCAGGTCCCTCAGGGCGGGGCTCAAATCCTCTTGTGCCACTACAATTCACGGAGGTCGCGGAGCTGTATTTTTCGAGGGGACCTGGCGGGAGGTCTCTCCCTCAGCCTGGTCCTGGCCGGTGCCCTTTCCCCTCTGAATGTTCGCCGAGGTCTGTTCATTGGGCATTTTTGGGTTTTGGAGGGGGTAGCTCACCGAAGGTCGCCGAGGTGGGGGTAGGTCGCCGAGGTGGTGATCTTCCAGCTTGGGTGAATTTGTCTGGGTTCTCGTCTAGCCTCGTGTGCGACGAATTATCCGGAATCCGGTTTGTTGGGACAATCTGAGTATTTTGATTAGATCCCAAAACCCCTGATGAATCTGCCTAAGTATAGTTGTTCAGGATCAAATAGTTCAGGATAGTTAGGTTAGGAATTCAGTACAAGAGGAACTTGCTGAAGACTGAAGAATATTGGAGTCGACCCAATTTACTGAAGTCTGAAGTGTAATCCATCCTGAAGGAGTCAGTCAGTCTTGCTGAAGATTGCCTGGTCTGAAGCTGAAGATCGAAGCCTGTTAAATCCATCCTGAAGTCAATCCTGAAGTACCATTGGCTGATGTTTCAACTGAGTACACTAAGCATACTCAGGACAGATCTTAGTCAGTGAAGAGTAAGTGTAATCTATCAGGCTGTGCTGAATGCACTTAAGACCTGACTTAGGCCTTGGTTCCGTTTATCTGAACCATGTAAGTCCAAAGCAAAAAGGTTACACATACTGGGCTGAATAATCTATCAGGCAGTGCTGAATACACATAAGACCTGACTCGGGCATTAGTTCAGATCACCTGAACCATGTAAGTCCAAAGCAAAAAGGTTATTTATGCTATGGGACAAGAGACAAAGAGAATGTCAGTAAGACTCCAATAAGACAAACATTCAGACTGAGTTATTAACAAGAGACTCAAAGTATTGAATGTACGAGGAAGGACAAATGTCTGAAAGTCAACTAGCCGTTAGAATGGAGAGCCAATGATCTTTCGACATGTATGTACGGAGTCTGCGCAGCATTTAATGCGGCATTTAATGCGTCTCAGAGTTGCAGGCGATGGGACAAACTTGCCAGAATAAGCATGGCGATTAGGTCAAACAGTATTTCTAGCCTACAACCACCCTAAAATAGGAAAGACTTGATTTGATCTCCTCCAACGGATCTATTTTGAATCTTGCCTATAAATATGGAGAGCCTTGCACCCATTCAAGGCTAACGGGAAATTTCCAAGAGAAAACTCTCAAGAATCCAAGCTCTCAAAGCATACTATAAACAACACTCTGCAATTAAATTTCCCTAGTGTTGTAGTAGGATTCACTTTAGCATTGTTTTGTATTGCTAGAGCTATCTTAGTTGGAAACCAGAATACCAAACCACTCAGGGTGTGAGATTGGTTGGTTAGAAGGACTGGGACTTGTAAAACACCCAGGGGTCAGTTCCTAAGAGAGGAAGTTGGCTATTCGTGTCCCTTGGCACGTAAAAACCAAGTACCTATCCTCAGGGTTTTGAGGATAGCTTCCTGTTAAATCAGGTCGTGGACGTAGGAGTTGGTTATCTCCGAACCACGTTAAAAAGTCCCATGTGTGCTGATTTACTATTCTGTTCAGGATCATAACTGTCATCATAA
>JAPKLY010000041.1:1236934-1279742 GCA_026898435.1 Prunella vulgaris
ACCAGTCTACTAAGCAAGTTCAGAGAAAATATTTTCAGAAACTAAAACGAGTAGAAACTAAGGGCCCACTTTCCGCACGTACTCTAGCTCACTGAGATAGTAGTCCAACTGACCCGCTTCCTAGCAGTCAGTAGGTTTGTTATCTCTACTGAGCTTCCAGGCACTTTACTCACACTCAGTTTATCTGACTCGTTACTGAATTGTCTCTGCTGTCCATGTGGACCTTCAGCATACTGAGTAATTCAGGAAATCCTGACTGAGAGTGTAAGAGCATTTTTCTGAGTCTTTCAAAAAAATCTGACATCAGTGTATTCCCCCCCCCATACACTGATTGTACTCGTTTCGGGACCAACACGGTTTATTCGTGTACACGCGTGCGTTTTGGAACCTCCTTTGGGTAGAATTTTATGGACCTGAAAATCTGGACTTTTGCCCGGAAATCTGGGCTTTTGCCCGGAAATCTGGGTTTTCGTCCGAAGGAATGAAAATGTATGTGTATCTTCAAGTGTTCTTGAACTTTGTCAAGAACACCTTCAAATCTTCAAATCTTCAAAGAAACCCTAATTTTTTATTTTCAAATTTCTAAGAATCGACCCTCCTTCTAGCGCCAAATTGTTGATAGAATTTACTAATCGCGTTTGTTATGTGGCTTATTATATCGTATTAATTCTACCAAACAATAACTAAGATTTGTGTCCTTAGTTGTTCTTGAGGGATGAATATAGAGAGAGAAAATGAGAGCTTAGAGAGAGAGAAAGTAAAAGTAGGGTTGTATTCAATTAATTGTGTAATAGTTACAAGAGAGGTCTTATTTATAGGTGCACGAGTGTGAGGTGGCACCTTACGAGCCTATTTGACTTCCGGTGTTGACGAAGGTCCGTAACCTTCGTTTTGGTCCCTCACACTTCTCCCCTTCGAATGCCTCATTCTACCACACGTATATACCCTATCTATACACCCGCCGGTCGAGTTCTCGGGCTTGGCGAGCTCCTTTGCCTTGTGCCATTTCCAGGGGTTATATGATCGATGGACCTCGGCGAGATCCTCTTTGGGGCAGGGGCGAGCCCCTTGGGTGAGCTGCCAAGGCGGGCTGCCCCCATGTAGGCGATCTCCCTTGCGAGCTCTCCTTCCTCTGTCCGATCGGCCATCTGGCTGTAGACCTTCGGGGGTTTGGGCGAGCTACCCTCCACCTCGCCGAGCTCTGGCGACCTGCTAAGCCTTCGTGATTATTCCGAGGCCAATTGTGTTAGTTCGTCTTGTCAACAACTGTGTTTTTTTTTATTTTTCGGCCGGTCAAATTTCCGACTAGACATGTGTACATTATTGAATAATAGACTGTACAAAAGTGATTCGTAATGTACTCTAGTATTGATTATTGTACTATAAATATTTGTACCATATAGTTCCCTATTATACTATCGGTGTTCCATTGTCTTCCAGAATCATGAAATTGTATTTAAGTTGGTAAACATTTTGAATCAAGAAATTGTCATCAAAACTTTAGTATCTACATATGTCCATTTTCATATACATAGTTAGCAGTATCCAAAATTTTATATGCCCACATTTCGATATTTTCCAAGCAACCATTGGAACTATCTTTTCACCGTAGGATTCCCCCTGAATATACAAATGGTTTTTGGTAAATCTGGGATGATTCAACAACCAATGCATAATAAAATTGAAAGCTATCAATAGCCAATGCAGATATACAAAGCTAATGTTTTCAACATACAAACAATTCCCATTATATTCAATGTCCTTCTATGATAACAACTTTTTCTTTTTCTTCACCATTATATGTCCAATTACTAACATTAAAGCCACATTAAATCATTCTGTCCAATTTACATAAGAATTTTCCTTTACTGCAAAATTTTAACTTTCATCAGATTGTTTCGATTCTCTCAAATACTCCCTTCGTCCATGAATTTTTTTTCCATTTCATTGTGGGCACGGGATTTAATAAAAAGTAGTATTATATTGAAATGATAGATAAAGTAAAGGAAAAGTAAGAGTATTGTGGGGCCCAAAATTTTATTGTGAGTGTGGGTTGTTTCCAAATAAGGAAATGAGAAAAAGTTTTGTAGACAAACAAAAAAAAAAGTGGAAAATAATTTGGTGGACAGAGGGAGTATAACTTATGGGGACTACATGTAAATTTAACAAACACACATTACTCATATTCTTGATAATGTAGGAGTTGATTGCTTAACTTATTATTGCTTCCGAGAAAATAGCATTTTCTTATCAAAAAGAAGTATTAGTGAGGTGGTTAAATCATACCGAATTCGAAAGCAAGACTGGAGAAAGCAGAGCAACCAAGGCCACCAGTGAGGGACAACAAAAGAGGTTCGTTCTAGGCGTCTCTCTCTGACTCAATGAAGTAATAAAACATCCGTTTCTCATGATTTTGTCCCACACTAACATACATGCAAAATGCAAGTCCAAATTCCACTAAATGGAGAGCAATCATGATAAATTTTAGTCCGCTTGTTTCTTGATTTCTTGCAGAAACTAAAGCATAGATATGAGAGAGAGAGAAAGACCCAATTTTGAGCTTGAAAGGGAGGTCACCTTCAAAACCTGGGAGAGTTTTAATGATATATTGTGATTGTGCAGTGCTCTGGAAAAGAAAAGGAAGAGTAAGAAGAAAAGATAGAGAGAGAAGCATTTTTTTGTTTCAAGCCTTTGGGGGGAAAATTGCAGAGAGTTTTCTGCTCTTCTTGAAAAAATAATATATTTGTGGGGGGGTAAAATTTTGATTTTTACAATACTCATTTAGGAAAAAAAGAAAGAATTAGCAACATACAACAAGAGAGAAGAAGAGACAAAAAGAAACTCACATACGAAACCACACTGCAAAAAACTCAAACATAAATTGGAAGGAAGTCGGAAGAACATAGGAGTTTCAGAGAATAAACCCTAAATATGACCTCTTCCACGCACAATTAGGAGAGGGAGAGGCACAATTAGGAGAGGGAGAGAGAGGAAGAGTAACCTGTCCCATGGTGAGGCCGCCGCGCACCTTTGGATCTCTTCTTATCGGCTCTTGGATCATCAGCAAGAACATCACCCCAAAATCTTTACCACGCCTTACATACTCCACCGCCAACTCACACCACCGGGATCCACCCCACACTTGAAAATTGATGGAATTTTATTAGGTAAATTGACCCTCTATGTAATTATTAAAAAAGGGCTAGCCTTCATTGTATTTCAAAGGCTAATAAAGATTCTCATTGTAATAATCTCAAAGTTAAATCCTACTTCACATAAATCTCAAAACAAACACACAAGATTTTAAAAATCTTCCAAATGCCAAATCAAACATTCCCCAAGTCTGAATCGAAAAAACTCACATTTTCTTTGTGCATTTTATTTTTTAGTGTTCTTCGTTCAATAGCTTATTTATAACTATCTCTCAAATACTGTTAAAATTTTATTAAATGTTAAGGCTCTATTTGGATGGATGAATTTGAAAATGAATGAATTTAAAAAAATAAATATAAAAAAATATATATTTCAAGTTAAGAATTAGAAAAAGATGGGAGAGAAGGGAAAAAAAGTAAGAAGAGATAGAGATGAAAAGGGGTAGAGAGAAGAAATTTCAAATGACATGATTTTGGAGGGAATTTAGAATTACTCTATTTTAAGCATAAATTCAAATCTAAGTATTTGTAAATTCACGGAGAGAGTGATTATTTGTGTGTGAAATTTACGAATTTCAAACCCGAATGAAATTTAAGAATATTTTTTGTTCTCCATCATTAGCCACATTACTACACAAATTTCACAACTTTCCATCCTAGTTATTGAGATCCAACAGGTAGTGCCTCAGAATTCTATTAGTATAGCATGCTATAATATTTCTGAGGGCTTAAGATTAGAAAATGCAGAGAGTTCGATTTTTTTTTAATTTTTTTTTTAAAGATAAGCTTGAATTCGACAACACTCGACATACTTGAACTTTTACACCACGTTACTTTGATTTATAATTCATGACAAGTGCACGTGATACAAATTAAAATCATAGATGTAAATGACGATCGTCGAGACTGTCTAGACAGCTTAGCGACACTTAATTGTCGATGCCTAGGCTAAATCAATGAAAAAAATTCGTCAACATATTTGACGCTGCTAAGATCGTCTTAGTACCACCTAGGCAGTCATCACTTTTTTGTTTCTATTCTCATTTCATGTTAAAATTAACGTTAAAAGATAAAAACTAAACTACTAAATTACTAAAAAAAAATTAATTGAAATTCTTCACTAAAACTCTATGACCCCCGAAATTTGAGCTAACTCAGGATCAGGTGAGGGCGCTGGAGGAAGGGGCTAGCTCATTACCCCAAGGGTATTTATTCGTACTGTGTATTTTGCTATTTTTGTATTTTATTTAGAAATTAAATAATACCGTATTATCATAGTTTTTAACATTTTAAAAATATATATATTTGATTATTAAATATATTTTAAATTTATAATTTAATGTATAATGTGTATTTTTATTAATATATGTTCAAAAAATTAGTATTATTAGGAAAAATAAAAAAAAAATCTTGACACCACCTAGGTGGTCTAGCAGCTTGGCAGCACATGATCCTCCAGTAACCGTCAAACACCATTTGCATCCTTGATTAAAAAGAAACAGCATCTCATATTCTCTATTTCTAAATAAATGGTTTGAACATCACTATATACACAATCTCTTTTCGCTATAGTTACAGATTATGTGTGTGAAGATGCCAAACAGAAAACAATCTCTTTTCTCTCATGTATTCTTCACTATACCCTACGCATTCCACAAGATGGGATTGTGTGAGTTTTAACGAGTGGATACTAACCGTCGGCAACATCATCGGACGGTTGTCGATAAACGGCAGCCGTAAACCCCGCATACCAAGCAACTCTCATGAGCTGCACCCCGAGAACCAATACCCAGCCGCACACCAGCCCTCTAACCGTGTGCATCAACCACGGTGCTGCACCAAGCTCGGCCCCGAGCTTCAGCCCTCTCATCAGCTGCAGCAAACGATACCCCTCGTAAACAACCGGAGTTACCAGCCACACGGGCGACTCCCAGTGCCACGTAAGCAACTCCGTCAATGTTTGCACTGTTAAAAGCAGAAAGTAAGGGCCTAGCACAACAGCAAACGAAATGTAAGGCATCTGAGGTTCTAGAATCCCTTTCTGGGAGGTGATATGCATCATTAAGGGAACGATGAATCCCGTCACATTTGCAAGAATGTTCCAGAAGCGATAGCTTGAAGGAGGTTTCGATCTGCAAATGTTGTTCAGACGAGCAGTGGAATCGGCCATGAGGAGAAACAGGGAAGCGCCAAGATTGAAAATGCAGTCGAGCCCGGTAAGGGAGAGAAGGCTGGCTATGTTGGGACCAAGGAAAATTGATGAGACTGGGAGCCATAAGGTGGGGACAACTCCTGTGATTAAGAGAAGGGCTGGGCCTAGAACCCATAGACACTGTTTAAGATGCTTGAAGGGCATAGATGGTGAGTTGAGATGCTGCTCGGTTTTAGTTATTGAAGCTTCGTCCGGCTTGCTAGAAGAAGACATGGTTTCAAAGATGTTGCTGGATTCTGTCAGCAATGATCCTTCATTTTCTGGAGCATATGCTACTGGAGCTGGTTCCCATGGAGGCATGTTGGAATAACAAACAGAACGACGGGTGTTACTTAGACATGGTAAATTGCATCTGTAAGGCGATTTTCGTAATTTTAAATGCAGTCCAGAAACAGGAAGCAGCGGAATACAAGAGGGAAACTGAGTAAGCAACGCCATTCCGAAGTTTAGAGTGGATCTTAATGGAAATATTGGAGTTCAGCCAGCCCCAAGTTACCTGAGAAGAGAACAAGAGGCAACTTCAGACCAAAAGGCAGACAAGACATTATGCTACTTTCACTATGCAACGGCAGCTACTAAAGATGAGAATCAGGAGATTTTCTATGGAAAGAACATTTAACCATCAGAGAAGACATACTTAAACTAAAATCATAATTCATAATTGTTACAATTGCAGAGGGTCACTTGGTGAAGAACCTTTCTTCAACCTCTGTTTACTGCTTCGAGTTCACAGCACCAACTATGTCAATACACACGCATATACAAACAGTATATGTTAATAACAGACCCTCTTATTCATACGGAGCAACTACCAACAAAGAAAATAATTTGTCACAATATAACTAAACCATTAAAAGCATGATAAAACTTGAAGTGATAATTCTTCATATAAGCATAAGTCTCATAACATCTCATACTAGTTTTGTCCCATTGATAACAATAACGTCGATGGTATCTGGATCTAGTGACACCGTATTGACTATATTGATTGACACAAACACGCCGGACGGAAGAGCATAAAACGCAACCAGTAGAGGAAATAAGAAGACAAACTGAAGTTGTTCAAATCGATTAATACGCCTGATAATCATCAATTTGAAAGAATTATACGGTCGATCAAATACTTAAAAGAGGGGATTTACCTCATCAAGACACCACCGGCGAGAAGATTATACGAATCCAGAATCACCGCCGATCAGTGAGGCGGATTGCTTTGTCGGGATTTTTGAGCAATTTCATAAAAAATCAATTCCGAAAAAATATAAGGCGGTTAACGGGCTGGGTACATGGGCGACCCGAATGTGGCCCATACATATTATGTTCATGATTTGGGCTTCCGATCGACCCAACCAAGTTGATGGTGGAGGAGAGAGATTCATTTCATCTCTCTAAAACCAACAAAACAATATCCTCTGCACATTCAATACCCAAATTCAAATTCTCTACCCAGAAGAACACATTTGGCAATAACGGCGGAAGACTTGGGATTGTCCCTTAGCAAAGGCTTCTCTGTTCGCCCATTAACGGTAGTACAAGATATAACTGATCTTTCACCTAGTGTAGGATTTATTTATACGTATTGTGGTGGTTGAATTAAGAGCTTAGACTTTGAAAAACAGCTTCTTCTCATCTTTCTTGTTTTGCTGGGACATCATCATCATCATCATGTTGTTGACATTACATTATTTAGGCTCTTTTTCTTTCTTTCTTTCTTTGTGTTAGGAAGTGGATGAATTTATTATAATAGGGCTTCCAAGGGGAAGGAGGCAGAGCAATCAAATAAAGTTGGTAGTGTAGCTGCAAGGCTTGCACACAGTTACAACAACAAACCTGTCTGTTTGAATTCATATAAAAATGAAGAGAGAAAATAACTTGGGTAATATTGGCATTGCTAATCTCTGCCTCAGGGGTTGGAGGGGAGGGTATACCTACAGCATGAGCATGGAACATCTGCTGAGGCTCTGGACCATATGATTGCCAACTCTCTCTCTCAAATCAACTTGTTGCTCAAAATATTTCAGGGGCCTCACTAACTCTGCTCGTGGAGAGAAAATCGACGCATATGCTGCTATGGTGCGCCATCAACAAAGTATATTATGGCTATACTTCCATCCAACAATGAAAAAATTAATTACAGCTATTTAGATTGAAAATATTCATTATTAAGTTGACACTAAAATTATGCTAACTCCATTTGCAGAAGGTGCTGGAAAGATATTTTTCACACGGGGGAGAGGGAATTGAACTTGTCGTCCCCAAACAGTTGGAACTGCAAAACAAGCTTCTGAAAGGGCCACCCAAGGATGTGGACTTTTACCCAGAATAGCACAATTGGCAAGGACTTATCCGAGCAGCCCCACCAACATTTTTGCATCGTTTTAAACAAAATGTTTTCCTTCAAGGTATATGTTGTAGTTGAGCCATAAATAAAACTTGAGCTTCTAGTGTGTAATCCGAGGCATATCAACTAGCCACTGCATGATATTTATAGCGAAAAACTCGTGGGTAAACAACAATGGTTAACTTGCAAAACCATCTGTTGCTCGAGTAACAATTGTTGCCCTCTGCCGTGATTGCAAATCATCACCACCATCTACATGAAGGTAATACAAATGGTATAAAGCCTAAAAGAGAATGATTGTGAATGTTACCACACAAGGCAAGTGGAGATGTACCGCATATTGCTCCTCGAGCTACTCTGGAAATGGGAAGGAAGCGTGGAGACAGCAATCCATTGTTGGTGTCCTAAATCAGCAGATATATAAATTATCCTCCGTGCAGATACTCAAGCCAGAGAAGCTGCAAACTGTCGCAAGTTTCTTCTGAGTGACTAGTATTGAGATCAACATCACATGCTTGAAAACAAAATTTCAGTAAATTTCAGTGATTCAAACGAAAATTGCCAAAAAAATCTAGTAAAAGAGAATCAATATTGAAGTTTATCATACAAGTGTCAAACAAACACCACGACTACAGGATATAAACTGAAGAAAGTAATGCCTAGCCTCTCATCAGTTATACGCATCAATGGTTAATTGTATACTTATATTATATTCTGCAAACGGAACCAAATTAAATTATCTCAAGAAACAATAATACAAATTCGTTGAACTTCTCACTTCTGTAATACCCATGATAAGTATCAAATGCTCAAATTCAGCAGCCATCATTCTTATAGAAAATTTTCACTAAAATCTCAACCAATTCACCATTTAGTTGGTGTGGAAGAAGCAATAAGACTTGGACTAGAACCAGATTCTTCAATCCTCAAATTATTGGTTCAGTTTAATCATCAGATTTTAAAGAATTCACTTGCTGGGGTTTGGTTTGTTTGGTTCAGCATCAGACTGAACAGTGAACTGAACTAAACTAGCTTTAAAAAAAAAATTACGAAACAGGAATATATATATTAAATACTCCCTCTGTCCCTCAATAAGCTTCCAATGAAAAAGTGCATGGAGATTAAGGAGTATTGATATATAATGGATAGTTATGCAAGTGATGTGATTGAAGAGAAAAATAAAGTGAAGTGTGAGGATAATGAAGAGTAAGAGTGGGGCCGGTGGGTTCCCAAAAATGTATGAGAAGCTTATGGAAGGATGCCCGGAAAGGAAATATGAGAGTTTATTGAAAAACGCCCGTAAAGGAAATATTAGAAACTAATTGAGGGATAGAGGGAGTAGAAGATAAAACACTAATAAAATGTGGGCAAGATATCAACTCAACAGCTAATCAAGAACAACAAAGAGGTTAACTCCAGTAACCGAAACATGAAAGAGTCTTAAGTTTGTACCCTTTCTAGCCCAAAAGTCAAAACCTAATCACCTATCCTAACACTCAGACTCTTCGGTATCAGAAAAAAAAAAAAAAAAAAACTCCTATTCTATCTAATCAGATAAACTCATAGACCACCACACAATGGCACAATTAGTAACTAAATTCATTACTGCTTTGTCTCATACAAAGAAATCAACCTCCCAAGATTTCCAGAAATGGAACACACTGTTTGTATTAATCTTTGATAAGTGTTTTCATGATAATATTATATCTTCTGTTTTGGTATTAAGTGAATTCAGTATAATTTTTTTTTTCAAATGCCCATGATTCTTGAAACAAGCAGAGTGGTGCTCTGTGGGTTGTACAGAAGCATAAAGATTGATTAAGAAATTCTGGAGGCTTCTGAAAGTACCTTTGAGTATCTTATATTTTGATGCGACCAAATCCAGTATCAACTTGTTTGCGCAGGTGTCCATGATTCTTGAAGCAAGTGGAGTGGTGCTCTGCTGGTAGAACGGAAGCAAGACCATGATTCAGAAATTCAGGAGTCTTCTGAAAGTACCTTGGAAAGATTTAAGTGATCTGCCAAATATCAGGACCCTAAGAAATGACCAATGCTGGGAATTAGCTTTGGAAGCATTTTACAGGTTAGCTTGGGATTTGTATCATCATCCTTATGAAGGCATGTGAGTTCACTCTCTAGCATTGCATGAGCATCAGCAAATGCCTGCATCAAGCAATAATATATATAGTTAAAGGAAAGAGAAAAGCCAATAAAAAAGCAGGAAAAGATAGATCTTCCCTACTGGACAAATTGCCATAGCTAAAACAACAGAGACAAAAAGGCATAATTATGGATGTTTCCCATAGAGAAATAAGATGTAGACAAAATAATATGAATTCTTTTCACCACCTCCGCAATCTTCATTAGAAGGCATTAAAAAAAAATCTTCCAATTTGGACAAAGTTGTCACGGTGGGAACAGATTTTACCAAGTGTAGGTTCAAATTTTTGGAGTTGCAAGAGTGAAACCAGGCATAATTTCACCATCATACTCATAAATATTGTGGACAAATTTCTCAGTAAATCGTGTAGAACAAAGATAACAGTGTTCAAGAAGAATCATGTTTTATCACTTCAATAGAAAGGAAATGCACTGATGCTCAAATTAAGAATGCCACGCTGACCTTAATACACTGATGCACGCGGAAACAGTTTCTCCCAACATTATTTGTCAAATATAGAGGATCGTCAATGCAAAGGGGATCAATGCTGCAAAGAAAATGTAATTGGTTGATGAAAACTAAAGAGCAAATACGGAACACATGAAACACAAAGCAAAGATAGATCCTCTTTTACTTGCATCCACGTTCCCTGTTCAAATACACTCCACTTCCTTGTACTGAAATATGCATTTGTCGAGGGTCAAAAACATTCCTGAAGCATAGATAGTTCAGATAAAAATGAAGGGTAAGGCATACATAAGCAGCAGATGAAGATATTATAAATGGTTCCTCACTTATATGTCTAGAAAATGAAATCATGCCAAAATAATTTAAAAAAATTCTTAAAAGCTTTCTAAGAAGACTTTTACTTACCCAAAGAAATATAAGAAATCCATCAGGAGGCTTCCATAGTTCTACAAAAATAATGTCAAATGAACATTAATTCAAACTCAGAGGCTTATAAGCAATATTACTGTTATGTGGCACGAATATGCATCATGAACATGGGTTTGTACACAATTGCTTAGTGATTGCAAAAATTCAAGCTCATGCAGAGCAATGCAATGTTAGGTAGACATATGCTCATCTCTATGGTTTGCATACAGAGAAGGACTGAAAAAAAATTCAAAGTTGCATTCGTTTTCCTGATCAATAGAGAAGGATCACGCAACTTGCTTCTAGTGTAGAATGCGTAAACTCCAGTCCTCCTGTCTAATGAAAAGTATGACATGATGCTTCAAGGATATAGAGACTTCTAGTCAACACTACTTTTGCTTTTGACAAATACCTTTCTCATCACAATCTCATATATTTCAGTAATTACAAGGTGTGGGTATCATTCTGCCAGCACATGAACTCTTTTGTCCACACATACAAATACAAAGCAAGAGCTCCAATTTAAAATAATGAATAATAGAATTGCTAGAATGCTAAAGAAGAACCAGTTTTGTAGACAAAGCAGAACGAGCTGCAGAAAGAACAACTATACATACTTGGTTGATAGGTCGGCCATGATGACGCTCATGCTGCAGAAAACGTATGATCAACAATATCTGTGGTATGCAAAGTAAAAGAAAAGATCAGCAAAGTGAATACAAGTGGTATGCAAAGTAAAAGAAAAGATCAGCAAAGTGAATACAATATGGAAACATAAAACTACCATGCAGAGTGAACTCAAGATAAAATTTAAAGGTGTCCTGCACACAGCAGACGTATTATATTGGCATATTGATAATAAGTAAGAGATGGCAGACCATTCAGAAGGGTATACACAAAACATGTTGCAGAAGAAGATGCTAATCTGGATTTTGAAATCCCAGGTACTTGAAAATCTTTGTGAACAGTAGTAGTCAGCGTATGTTTTGGGATTTGGTAGAGTGAGATTTTGCCCTATGTTAAATAAATGTGTAAGAGATTTTTGTCGTAATATTAGATTGTATTAAGGTGGTGACTGGTAGGATGTAATAAAATATGAGAGATTATAATATGGTGGAGTTATTTATACTAATTTCAATAATATTATTGCTTGGTAGACTAGATAAATGATTGATATTATTTACTTGTCATTGCTTGGTAGACCATATAAATTTAGTATGAGTTTGACCAAAATTTGAATTATTATCTAAATTGGATAATTGACCAAAATTTGAAAATTATTATCTAAATTGGATAATGGACAAATTAAATTCTACAAGTTTCTACTTCTGAGTTGCTAAATATACTCTCAGGAGGTTTTAAAAAAAAAAATTAAACGTAACTTGCATAAAGCTATAAGTTACCCAAACAATGTGATGATGTTTAAATTACCTATACCCTACTGTAGAAGCCATAGTAATCTTGCAAGGCCAAAAGGAGCGAATATGGTTTGCAAAAGAGAACAGTAAAATGGGCGTATTATGTCCTCCTTTTGTATCGGATCATCGTAATAAGAGTCGGATCCTTACAAATTTTTTAAGGCCTACCAAATAGTTTTGTACTATTATAAAAACCCATAATATGGATTTGTAAGTCCTACCAAGCAGGGCCTAGTATGTTACACTGCAAAGAATAAAATAGGTTGTGCAGGTTTTTAGAGGGGTGGATTGTATTGGAATTTTGAAAAGTTGATTATAGAACCCAAAACAGAACTTTATATGGATCAAAAAGTTCAAATCCTTCCGGGTGAATCTCAAAACAAACTTAGACACTACATGCATATTGGTAGAATCTAATACAGGAACAACAAAATTGTAATTTTATGCTACTTTGTCTAAAGCAAAAAAAATAAAAAAATCAAGAGTAAGCCTACTAAATGACAAAGCTAACTGAGGTAAAAAAAAATCGGGCAGACAAGAACATATTAGCGATAGACAGAGTTACACATGTTCCAATTTGAGTAAACAAAAGGAACTTACCAGGCAATATGAGCTTAATCCACCTGAATAAGATTGGTCCAAGCCACGGTCTGCCAAGAATTGTTTTAGAACCAACACAAGAGGTGTTACAGCTGAAAACCGCTCAGTAAGATCTTTAACCTGTACAGAGAACTCACAACATCAAATTTACAGAATAAGTAAACATGCATGTTTGAAGTAAGTACAAAAAACCTAGGACCAATTCAAATTGATAAAACCCAACTCCAGAAAGCTAGAATCATGCAAGTAGCAAAATAGCATATGAAGCTGATTTTCTCGAAGATATATCAATAACTCGTGTGCAAACAATTACCAGTCCAGTTGTCTGAAGTCCAGTATGTGTAGGAGACTTGAAACTAATATCAAGACGAATTGATTTGAGTCTGTCATTTGTATCATTTTTTATGTTACTCCTGTTTGGTGTAATATACCCCATACTTTCTGCATCACTTTGAAAAGGTCTGCTTTCATCAGAAGCTGCCTGACTTGTTTCTTCATTCGGGGTTTGGACATTTGACTGAGCAGAGATGAGATCAGAGGGAACTTCCACCACAATCATTATGATAGGTATCTAAAAGTGATTAAAGGGATGAAATATGAGACATGTATACATATTCAGATAGAAGAAAGCAAAATTAGTTGGCGATATTACAGCAGTATTTTCCACAATCTTGAGAGAATCACTTTTAACCCATTCCTGGTTAGCAAGATATCTTGCAGCATGCTGCAACCAGAAAATCCACTATCAGAAGACTCAATAAGCTAGATTAACTTCAAAGTTGGGTACCCTGAACAATATTAAGGGTGTGTTTGCAAGAGATTAAAAAAGTGTAGAATCACTTTTTCTTGGGATAAGTTGGGTCTCACCAACTTCCCAAAAAAAGTGATTCTTCACTTTTTTAATCTCTTGCAAACACACCCTAAGTCTGGAGGGAAAAAAAAACATAAATGGCAGGAGTCCCTTTTTCTCCAATCCTGCTTACCTGAAGGCATGTTTCTTTTATGCCGTTGCGCCCTTCTAAAATCCCAGCTTCTTTAATAGGTTCCTAGAAATTTATATATATAAGATCAGACTCGTAAAAGTAAAAAAAAAAAAAATTGAAAAATCACAAACAATTGACATTTTCTCACCAAATTTCTGACAGGTGGTAGACTAACCACAAGGTCCACATCACTAGAGGGCAGAGACAAGCCAGTTGCATTTGAACCATAAATACTCGTTCTAGAGCGAGGCCATAAGACTTGGAGAGACCGTGCAACACGCTTAACAGCCCAATTAATGTAAGGCTTCCTGATGAAATTCTCTGCAGCAACCTTAAGTATTGAAGATGATAATAAGCATCAGCTACTTGTGAGATAAGCAAACATGTGACATCAACCTTTTGATTAAATTGAATTTGTCAGTCGCGCAAAAAATAAAATTCATACCTGTTTGCAGAAAGAGCTAATTTCATCATTCAAAATATCATGAATAAGTGACAAAGATCCCTTGCGTGTGGAATTATTCTGTGACTCAGGGGGTTGCAAAGGAAATGTAACATCTGGCTGAGGAAACATGACAAGTTAGAAAGTAAATATTTTATAAAACCTGGCCAACAAACCCAACATTAAGAAGTATGTTAAATAAGATAAAAACATACGTGTTCTTGATCACGAGCTAACTGGGAAATTGCAATGAGCCGATCCTGAAGCAATGTTCCTGCTAAAGGTTGTGTCATCTGACGAGCAGTCAGACCCTTTCTCCAAGAAGGCCAAACAACATCATTTCCTTCCATAGGCATGCAAGCTTCCTCAAAGTTGACTCCATCATGAAACCAACCTTTGACACCCCAATGCCTTGGGCTTGAGCTACCAGATCGAACAGTAGGGAAACCCCTATGTTTTCTGGAGTCACCAACAGGAGAGGGTGGAGGTGGATGTGGAGCACGTGGAACACAGAGGACTACAGGAGAAGGTGGCCTCTTACTCCGAGGTTGTTCCCGTCTGTTCGGAGGAACACAAGGACTTTTATGATCATAACTACGCTTAAATTCGGATCTTGATCTTTCCCTGGACATATTCGGGATGATTATTGGCCTCAAAATAGGATATGGAAGTGAATCCACAGCTGTCATATCTCCATCGCCTGAAATGTTGGACACAGATCCTGAAGCACTCTCCTTGGCACCAATATCAGTCATAGTTGAGGAAGAATGCAGAACCTTGCTGCTGATTTCACTTCCAGGCATAACATAACCAAGAGCACCTGGTCCCAGAGGATCAAATGGAGAGCAAAAAGAAGCAGCAGATGGAGAAGTCAAACCATTTGTACTATAAGAGGAGGAGAATGCAACCATATCATCAACAGCCCTGCTCATGTCTGCTTCTCTCCAAGCCCAGGAGCTATCATCTGAACAAAGAGAAGGAGGGCGGGAGAAACTGGTTGATGGATGATCAGATGGGTCCCAATACATCACCCCACCACCGAAGTACTGACTATAATCCATTCCACTAACTGCATGAGTCTCCAACTCTTCTTCAGACATCCAGTTTCTGTCATGCTCATCCATTAGTTCCTGTGGATTTGGAACATCTGGAAAGTCCATCTGTTCACTGGAAATGGTCTTTTCATCCTCCGAAGTAGTTGCACCAGTATGAACAGTGATTCCTTGCTGAAAGGAAGACCGGCGTCTTGAAATGAACTCAGAATCATAACTGCAGGTACCTGATGGAACTAGTCTATTAACCCCACGCACTGCAGGTGGCCAGTCTAAACTCATTGGCAAAGGTCTAGAGATAATTCCGTTATACGCATTATCAATAGGAGAATTTCTTACTTGTACAAAAGAATGGTGGAAATTATTTTGTAAATGGCGACCAACATCAAGATGCAATCTGTCAGTGGCAGCAGGGCGATGTGTATTCATTGACGGATGAAAGGGAGCGATGTTGGGCCACTCGTAAGAAATGTACGCTGGCGAATTTATGGCTCCAACTCTAAGGAGACCAACGCTTGCTTGCTCTTGAACCAATGAGGATTTTACCTCTGGTTCACTACCTTTCTTTTGTTTTCCTAAACAACCATTTGCATAATTTCCAAAACCTGTTGTTTCTGTGCACATCTTATCAGCACACTTGACCCCAGGCTCAACAGTCATTGCACCAGAATCTAGATCACAATTCAGTGAATCATCCATAGGAGTTTTCACACCATTTTGGACTGCACTACCCAAGTTCATACGTCGCTTCATGCAGAGATGTACATCAGTTGAGGTAGGATAACAATCGTCTGAATGTTGTGCAACGTAATCTGTACTTATAGTACTGCAATGATTTGAATCTGCATCACACCTGTCAATCTGTAATGCAACTTTGTTGGGCACATTCTCAACAGTTGAGCTTCCAGAAGTCCAGTCAGACAAGAATGGCCCATCTGGAGAACTAAAAGAGGCCGAGGAAACTCTTGAGCATCTTGACTGACTATTAACAACCTCTGAACTATTGAAGCCCGAGCTTTTAAGCTTTTTTCTTTCTTTCCTACTCTTTCTGGGACCAGTTCGAACTTTACCATTATTTACTCCCTTAACAGGTTCCTGGATATGATGAACTAATTAGAAACTGTCTATAATCTATTAATTTTAATATTAAAGGAAAAACAAGCACAACCATTGCATGCAGTGAGTGATTCCCTCTTGCAAGATCCTTTTGTGGAACTTTACTATCAGACTCATTGGACTGTCTAGCATCTTCATTGCCAATGCACAATATTCCATCTTCTTTACCCTGAAATATATTTGAGGACAAACAAGACTTTGAATTACAAAAGACCTAATAACAAATGGTATTTCTCAATTGATTGTGAGTACATGTAAAATACCTTACTAGACTTAATAGGCTTTGAATCATGTTGACAAGGCCTAGGATCAAGGTTTGACTTTTTGTTGTGGCTCTTCCCCTTTTTCTTACGGTTACCAGAGACATGTTTTTCACTTTGTTTCTTTGTAAGGGACTTCATGCTTCCCTCTCCAAGTAACTCAGATTTTGTCCAATCAAGCGAAATAACCATGAGTAACTCACGCATTTTTCTGAGTATAATGTCAGAAATGCTATTTACACAGTCCAGAGAGCTGAAAAAAAGTTGCTCTTTCTCATATCCACCAGCCTGAGCAGCAGATAACAGAGTGGAAATAACCTGAAGAATGTATAGACTATTGAAAATATGATAAAATGGAGACAGATTCCCAGAAACTTGTGAACTGTTGGCATTCAATCTAGTTTTTGAATATTTTCCTCCAAGTGATTCAATATCCCGTATACGTGGTAAATCCAAATCACATCTCAGTAACTGATTATCTTGATCACCACAGCACCACATTTTATCATCCAAGAAGCCAACCTTGTCCTTTACTAAATCAGCTGTCTGAGACATTGCAACGCGAGATATCAGCCTCAACTTCAACAAGAAAACAGACAACTCAAAAATGAAACTAATAAGTTAGCATAGAAATCCACATGAATAAAGCTTTCGAGAACAGTAAAGTAAAAGCAAGCTTAATTTCCCAAAAGAAAATAGCACAGAATACACACATTAACAGGATTCACAACACACAAAGATATCAGAAACCCACACATGAGAATAAGTACCAGAGAGCGCGCAGCTTTCCCCAAGTAGGCACGATACATTTTCTTCTTCACAGTATCATCCAATTTCTCCCACCAATCCACACACCCCTTTTTCCTCCAAAACAAATTCGCAGCAACACCAGCAGCATTCAATCTTTCCTTCAACTTCACCCCTCTTTTCTTCCCGCCGTAACTATTCAACCACGCTAACCTCAGTGCGACCTCCATTCTATTCACAACGAACTCCTCCAAACTATAATACCCCTTCGCTTTCAACCACCCTAGCTCCACCCACTCCCCCACCATCTCCCCTTCCTCTCCTCCTCCCGTCAAAAACTCACCATTCGTAATATCATCAAAAGTTTTTACAAACCTGTTCACATCATTCACTAAACCCTCAGTCACACACATCGCATCCACACAACGAATGCTAGTCCCTTCCCCATCTCTCTCGCCTTCCTTGGAGGTAAATAGCTGCACAGACTCATGCAGATGGCGCTCCGCGCAATTAGAATCGGAGAATCGCGACAAAAGGCCGTCGGATTTCCGATAGCAAAGCGTGGGGAGGGCAGAATTGTCATTTTGTGGGAGGTCGGGGAGGATAATAAAACGGCCGGAACCGTTTGATTGAAGCTTTTCCTTCATCTGAAGTAGGATTAAAACAAAGTTGGGATCGAGAATTGTCAGATAGGCTCGGCGCTGGTGGACCGTGAGAGAAGAGAACCATCGCAGAAGGGCGGGCCGGTTGTTCAGACTCGGCGGGCTGACGGCGGAGGTCTGAGAGTGGTAGAGGGAGATGTGGGCGGTGAGGGCATCAAGGAGTTGCTGTCTAGAGCTCATCGGAATATTCCGCAACGGCAATCTTCTGGCGTCAGGTAGTCGATCGGTGGTGTGATCATCAATCAAAGTGCAACAAAGGAGGAGGAAAAGAAGAAAAAAGACAACCGGAAAGTTGTGTTTTTCTTTTTACTACTACTTTATTTTTTTAAATATTATTATGACCAATTTTTGGGGTCAGTCTTTAATTTAAATTTAAGTGTATTTATATATTAATTTAAACAATAATTATATTTATAAATTAATTCACAATATTTATATATAAATATAATAATATATTTTATGAAATATATTTTTTATGCACAGAAATAATATAAATAATTAGTGTCAATTTTATAAATTATTTTATAATTTTTTTCTTAAATTTATAATCTTAAAGCATTTCAATTCAATACATATAATCTTAATTTGTCTTTATTTCAATTCTTTTATAAGAAATTTAATGTATTATTATGTTTTTATCTTGAGTTAATTTTTAAAACATAACATATTAAATAAACAATTTATAATATTTAGTTAGATACACTTAAAAAAATTATTTGGACTAAATTTTATGCATTTAGAGTAAATGTTGTGGAATTTGTTAACAATATGAAAAAAATTCAATTTTGTATAATTAGAAGTGAAGAAAAAAAAAAGAATTTTGAATTGAGACAAAATGAATAGTATTTAATCTTTTTTTAAGACAAATTTTTTATAATTAGTTGAGATACCTTAAATTAAAAGATCTAAATTGAATTTTTTTATTAGAATAAATTACTTTTTTGGGATTATCAAAATCCAAAGTTGTATATTCTATGTGTATTGTGGTATTGTTACTCTTAATAAATCTTGAAAAGATCTTTAATATTTAGTGTAATTTATAAATGGATAAAATAAAATACTCGTAATAAATTTTGAAAAGATCTTCGATGTTTAATATAACTTTATAAATGGAGAAAATAAAATAAAGATTGATTAACAAAAACAATAATAGGTTTGTTCCTCAAACTAGAGAGAATTGAAATAAATGCAACTTTTAAATGCTCAATGATTATTTGAGTTTGCTCCATTTTATTTGAGTTTGCTCCATTTATTTGAGTTTGCTCAATTTTATCTTGAATATATTGGGATCTTTTATTATGAGTCATTAAAAATATATTTATAATGCAAGAAATGCACTAATATTGTCGTAAAATTTTAGACAATACATACATTAAATGCATAGATTGTGTCCATATAAAGAATGTCATCAAATTTATCATTACAGAGATTTTGCACCATTTTTTAATGAAAATTTTGTCCTAAAATTTTGTACTATCTCTATCGTGGAGTTTATTTTCCTTTCTTGATCTTATCTGAAGTTAAGCCCATTGGCCGGAGCCCTCGTCCAGGTGTCGAGGTCTGCATCCTCAACTTCATTTGGGCTCATCTTGCTCTTTTCTCGTGGAATTTGGTCCTCGGCTGATAGAGCTGAGGATGAATGTTGGTTCTCTCACCTTCAAATGTCCTAGGTGCTAAATCTTACCACAACACAACCATGTCCAATGTGTTTTGTTAGAGTTATATTGACAAGTATGTTTTTACTTTGTATACAGACTGATTCTTGCACTTATTTTATCATTGTTGCTTTAACTATGATGAAGACACTTGATGAGCATTTGCCATGTATAAAAAATAATACTCTATACTTGTGTCGTGTGTCTTATACCCACCTTCTCCATTAGTTATTAATGGGAATAAACACTGAAAATTGAAGAATTCTTTAATGCATCTCAAATAATGGCCAAAGCCAAATGGAGGTGAAGAATGACGAGTGTCTCCCCTTTTAATATATATGATTCGTCTGCCCATCTCTCTTATTCTAGCAAAAAGTTTTGCAGGAGATTGAGAATTGCCACTCTCACTATTAATATGTCAAGATTAGATCAAATTAGAATTTGGTGATTTACATATATATGGTTGTAGAGAGGAAAATAGCCCTAGTATGTTCATTTAAGATGTCCTTCTGATTCTTTTTTTAAAATTTTTTTATATCTGATGATATTAAGCACTGTTCTAAAAGTCAAACGACTTGACCGATTAGTCGACGACTAGTCGCTAGTCGGTCCTTGGCCGACCGATTTACATCAAGTCATTAAAAAATGTTTAAGGTAATTAGTCATCGCCTAAAACCCATTAGACAGCGACTAGGTCGACTAGACACCAACTAGACAATGATTAGATTGTTTAAAGTCCGACTAAGTCATCCCGATTAGGCATGTTTCTCTCTTTTAATTTTTTTGGCAAACCCTAAATAATTATCTAAAACATTAATTTTCTTTTAATTTTTAAATTATTACTTTATTAAATTTTAAGTTTCATGGTTGTTATCTCTTACAATTTTAATATTGAAAGGTGGTGATTTTATTTTTTTAATTATTTTATGTACAATGTATTATTAATTTATTAAATAATTAATTATATTTACCATTTAGGTACTTTCAATTAGTCCCCGATTAATTCCCGACTAGTCGTTCTAGTTGCTATACCCTAGTGGTCCGATTGACTAGCTACTTTTAGAACATTGATATTAAGTATGATAAAGCTTTTGAATTTTCAAATTCTTCTCATGCAATTCATGCTGCGAGGGTTAGATTAAGATGACTGCCGATGCGAAGTGGTTTCAGAATAGCGATTGCATGTTGGGGGAATATTACCAAAAGTACTTAAAAAGAAAACCATTCTTTTGACCGTTGTGTGGTATTTTGAAGATGCTAAATGCAGGTGATTTTGACTAATTTTTATAATTATTTGTTGGTTGTTGATTTGAAATGCATGGAGTGTCTCCTTTGTGCTGGTGATTTTGTTACAGTCACATGTGCAAAGAAGGTTATGTGTTGCTGCATTTTTTTTTTTTTTTGTGGTAGTAAGTGACTTCTGTAATATGTGATTGGAAACAACAATAATTTATTAAAGAACATGACACTTAAGATGAATTCATACTTATGTGATCAACTGGCTGGTGGATTTGTAGTTTAGAAGAATTATAACCACAATCTGTATGGTATTATGCAAAAGATAACGGAGAACAAATCCCAAAATGTAGTGCTTCACAACTATTAGGTGTTCAATGAGTCTTCATTCCTCTTAGCACGTAGTCAAATTTGATTTGATCAAGAAAGATGACAGATATAATGAACGTAGTGGTTGTTATTCTTGTGTATCAACATCTTCTAACGAAAGAAGACATTGAAAAATCTTCCTCTACAATTTGTTGATTTTAGGGAAATTTCCTCTAACTTCTTAACATATCACTATCTATCTATTGTCTTTTCAGAAAGCTTATTTTCATACTCTAAATCTCCCCTTTTTTTTCATTCTATTGGTCTGATTGAACCCATTCTTCAGATGATTTAGTTTATCGTTTCTTATCTTCTTGATTTTCTTATAGGTCTTACATTTGCTTCAAAAATTCTTGAGTGAGTATGTCCATGGGCTCTCGGCAGAGGCCTTGAGAATTAGTGATTGAAAGATATGTTGTACGTCTCATTGTCCATTATATTATTTTTCAGTTTCTTAAAGTTTGCTTTGTGGATAGATAATTAATGATTGTGTTATTTTATTTTCTTTAGTTCAACCTTGGTATTCAAAAAGTTATTTTTAACAACAAAGAAGTTAGTTTTTTTTTTTAATACCAAGTCTGAACTAAAGAAAATAAAATAGCACAATCATCAGATATATATCTACAAAGCAAGCTTTAAGGAAGTGAAAAACGATATAATGGACAATGAGACATAAAACATACCTTTTAAAAACACTAATTCTCAAGGTCGTTGCTGAGAGCCCATGGACAAACTCACTCAAGTATTTTTGAAGCAAGTACAAGACCTATAAGAAAATCAAGAAGATAAGAAAAGATAAACTAAATCATCTGATGAATGGGTTCTATCAGACCAACAGAATGAAAAAAATGGAGATTTGGAGTATGCAAATAAGCTTTTTGAAAAGACAATAGATAGATAGTGATATGTCAAGAAATTAAAGGAGATTTCCTTAAAATCAACAAATTGCAGAGGAAGATTTTTCAATGTCTTCTCTCGTTAGAAGATGTTGATACATGTTATAATTAATGCGATAAATGAAATGAAATAAACAAGAGATTTGGTAACCCAGTTCGTCACAAGGACTACGTCTGGGGGCGACCAAGTCAGGAGATATCACTGATAATACTGTGTAGTTGTTATATGTACAATAGTTAGGAATACAAATATATATAAAGAATGTAACCCTAGCTAACCCTAAAGTCCATTAGGCCAAAGACCCAATGGACTTATATTATTAGTAATGTCCATAATCATAATATTTTGTAACACTCCCCCCTTGGACATTATAATTATAATTTGGAAGAATATATATTAGTTAATAAGGAAGAGTACAACAGTCAATCTTCGGGATACAATCTTCATTATTATTTTAAAGTTGATACTCCCCCTGAAGATAACAATCTTCCAATTCGACGCATCCCAATCCCATGAACATATTTTTCAAAAGTAGATGTAGGAAGAGATTTAGTGAACAAATCTGCAAGATTGTCACTTGAGTGTATTTGTTGTATTGTAATTTCAGCACTCTTCTGGAGTTCGTAAGAATAAAAGAATTTAGGGGAAATGTGTTTTGTCAAGTTTCCTTTGACATAGTCATTACTTATTTGAGCAATACAGGCAACATTATCTTTATGCATTATAGTAGGAGTTATGTCATTTAAAGGGATACCGCACGAATCGTAAATGTGTTTTACTAAAGATTTTAACCAAACACATTCTCGTGCAGGTTCATATAGAGCTATAATCTTTGAATGATTTGAAGAGGTGGTCACCATAGTTTATTTAACAGATATCCATGAGATGGTTGTACCACCACAGAGAAAAACGTAACCAATTTGATATTTGGCATTATGGGGATCAGACATATAAACATCTGAAAAAACCTACTAGTGTTTTGTCTAGTTTACTTGGATAGAATAAACCAAGATCTTGTGAACCTAGAAGTCACAATATGTGTTTGACACAATTTCAATGCCTTCTTATATGAGGGGCACTAAATCATGCAAGTAAATTTACTGCAAAAATGACATCCAATCTAGTGCAGTTCGCAAGATAAAGTAATGTGTTGTTGGTCTCGAAATGAGTAATAATCAGTGTATGGGGGGATACACTGATGTCAGATTTTCCCAAAATCTCAGGAAAATACTATTTAGTCTCAGTCAGGAAGATCCTGATGGTTCTCACTAAACTGATGGTCACAGGGGCAGCAGTGACTGATCAGTAAGGAGACAAGCAAGTTGAGTCTGAGTGTTGTGCTCTCGGAAGCTTAGTAGAGATAACCCACCAACTGACAGCTCAGGAAGCTAGTCAGTTGGATAGCTATCTCAGTAAGCTAGAGTTACGTGCGAAAAGTGAGCCCTGAAATATTTACTCGTTTTAGTTCCTGAAAACTTATTTCTTAGAAAACGTTGTTAAGGCTGGTGCACAAGATTAAGCTCAGGAGAATTGATTTCTCCTGAAGTTGTAAAACAAATGTTGAATGATCAAATGCTCAGTTTATGATGAATGACAATATGATCCTGAACAAGTAAATAAATCAGCACACTTAGGGGCATTTTTAACGTGGTTCAGAGATAACTAACTCCTACATCCATGACCTGATTGAACAGGAAGCGATCCTCTTTCGCTGAGGATCGGAACTTGTTTTTAACGTGCCAAGGTGCACGAGTAGCCTCCTTCCTCTATTAGGAACTTAGCCCCTGGGTGTTTTACAAGTCTCAGTCCTTCTAACCAACCTTCTCACAACCTGAGGGGTTTGGTATTCTGGTTTCCAACTAGGGTGTGATAATCCTTCTAACAAATCAGTACTAATGATAGGATTATCACTCTAAGCAATATACAGATGGAGATTCCTACTACAACACTAGGGAAATTTAACTTTCAAAGTGTTTCTTCAGGTTTGCTTTGAATGCTTGGAATCTTGGATATTTCGTGCTTGGAAATTTCACGTAACCTTGAATGGGTGCAAGGTGATCTGTATTTATAGAGAGATTTGAAATAGATCCGTTGGAGGAGATCTTTTCAAATCTTTCTATTCTAGGTAGGTGCATGCAGACTTGTACTTGGTTGACCTTTCCCAATGCTCAAAAGGAAAACTCTCTGATCCGCCGCCTGCAGCCTCTGAGAACATTAAATGTGGCGCAGACTCCGTACATACGTGTTGCCTCCTTACTGACTGTTTGTCCAACGGCTAGTTTGTCGGCTTTGACTTATGTTACCTCGTACATTTATAACTCTGAGTTTCTCGTTCTTTACTCAGAATAAATGTTTGTCTTTACTACAGAGTTGCTGACATTCCTTTTGTCCTCAGAAGTTAGCATAAATGCTGACTCTCCATTTGCATATGTAACCTTTCCTTGTCAGGACTTACAAGTATCATTTTGAATGATACTAAGCCCAAGTCAGGACTTTTGAGTATCAGAAGTGATACTTAGCCTGATCAAGGTTACACTTGCCCTCACTGAGTGAGTCCTGACCTGAGCATGCTTAGAGTACTCAGTAGGAAAATTCATCAGTGGAAGTCTTCAGGATGACTTCTTCTCAGCTTCAGGATGATTTTCATGTTCTTCAGGATCAGCTTCAGGTTAGACGTCTTCAGGACGAACTTGGACCTTCAGGGTTGGAACAAAATTCTGACTTCATATCTTTGGGACATCACATTCAATCTTCAGTCTTCAGTACGTTCCCCCTGAACTGAATACCTGTAAATTGAAAAATCTATTCTAACCTGACTATCCTGAAACAATCATCCTGACCAACTATACTTAAGCAAATTCATCAAGGGGTTTTGGGATCTAATCAAAATTCTCAGATTGTCCCAACAATTTCCCCCTTTTTGATAATGCCAAAACAGCAAAAATCTTGTTTAAATGATAACTCAGTATTCAGTTCAGGAACCTCTAACACTTGAGGTTCTCAGTTCTATAAGATGGAAACAGGAAAGGGTTAGTACAGTTCTTGATAAGCGCAGAAAAATAAAGTCAGGAGTCAACGAGATGTTGTCTTAGGAATAAAATAGTTTCATTAGATACAAAATATAAGTACATGGGATCGTGAAACTATTAAAATATTCATTCCTGATAAACTATTCCTGATCTACTCTTCATCTTCCCATCTCGCTAAGGAAAGATCGTATTTCCTTAGGGCTCTCAGCTTCGCAGCATGGAACTTCTTGGGATCCTCGAGAGCACCGGAGCATCGTGCTACCTTAGCCATTTCAGCTTGTATGACACTCCGGTCAATATGGTTGTTGATGCCGAGAGTTGGAGGAAAGTATGTCAAGTTCTCAGGAGCCTTCACCTGAACCTATCTCTTGTCAGCAAATCTATCAATTTCAGACCACAGGTCAGCGTGCTGCAAGACCATCCATTCCCTGAAGATGGAGTCCTTATCCTCCTTGCAATTGATCCAGTCTCCATACACATAGTATTGCTCCACGAACTGTTTCTTGATGGGTATCCACTTTTCGTTCATTTCAGGAGGGACAAAGTTGTCCACTTACTCATGTGGGAGTGGACCAGACTCCTAAGAGACTGTCTTCTTCTTCTGAGGCGCCACTTTTCTCTTCCCTACGTCAGGGGCAGGTTTCTTGGCCTTCGCCGATTGCTCCTTCAGCACCTTGACTTGACCCTTTAACTTTTCAAGCTCAGTGGCCTGACTCCTGACGTGCAACGCAGTCTAAATGGTCAGCTTCTTGGCCTTCTTTCTCTCAGCAATGATGGGATCTTTAGGATAGGCTTGCTCCTCAAGTTCCTAATAGAGATACAGAAGAGTTACCTGCTTCTGCTTTTTTTGAACCTGAGTCTGTAGCTCAGTCTCAGTGGCCTTCCTCTTCTTCCGGACATCGAACTTAAGATTTTTCCTTCCTTCCCCCTTTTTAGCATCAACAGGGGATTCTTCATCATCAAGCTTAGTTTTGATCTCCTCTATCAGTATCCCCTGAGATGTGGTCTGATCCGCCACCACCTTCAACTCCTTGGCCACTTGATCAGTTTTCTCTCCCCTGATCAAGCTTTCAGACTGATGACTTTCGAAGTTCTTCTTTATGGATAGCAGCTCCTGCTTCTGATCTGAACATTCATTTTGCAGGGTTGTGAAGTTTTGCTTCCATACTTCATCAAAGTTCTTCTGGCACTCCTTCACCTTGGCCATCAGCTTCTCATCTTCAGTCTTGGCCACTTCCAGAGCCAACTCCCTGACTTGAGCCTCATGCCCATTCAGCTCATCAGCAACAAGAGCCTTCACTCGCTCATCTAGACCACTCAGTGAGGACGTGATCATATGTTGAACCTGACCTGAGAGAGTTGCAAGCTTGGTTGAGCGCTGAGTGTCGATGCTCAGGAACCTATTAAGGTCTTCCTTCCTCGCACGAACAAATGCAGCAGTCAGTTTCCTCTGTCTCTGACACTGACGCTCAATTTTGCGAAGGATGGTTTGAGCCATTAGGGAAACACCAACTGATATGGTTTTCCTGACCCTCCTCCTCCTAGTAGCCTTCGGCCTGGTGGACAGATCAATTGGAGGCTCTCCAAGAGCCTCATCAGTCTCGGCCCCAGGGTGTGCGTCATCGGCCGGTGCAACATTTCCTTAGGTCGCACCTTCAGCAGTTGCAGCAGCAGGAACTATAGCCAGTTCCTGAGAAGGATTTGATTCAGGGTTGTGCTGGTGAACCAAAATACATAAATAAAATACACAAATTTTTAAGCAATTTTTATATTAATCAGTTGGAGAATGGGAGATGCTAAGCCCTGCTCCCTCAACTTCTTTTAATAATTAATGATTTTCAATTTATGTTGAGGGTGAATCATTATATTCTTCCAGTTTAATAAGAGATGAGGTAGATGATTTGATCAAACGTCATGTGGTCTGCTACAGGATCTGTCATAAAAATAAGACGGTGATTATTGTGATAATTCAATCTTATTGTTGCTTAATTTTTAGATTGTTTTAAGTTCTTATCTTATTTCTAGCAAAACTAACTTCTA
Source organism: Prunella vulgaris (assembly GCA_026898435.1). Classification (NCBI taxonomy): domain Eukaryota; kingdom Viridiplantae; phylum Streptophyta; class Magnoliopsida; order Lamiales; family Lamiaceae; genus Prunella; species Prunella vulgaris. The sequence continues at coordinate 1,264,183 of JAPKLY010000041.1, forward strand.
TGAGAAGATGTTGTCAATTGCCCGAAGTTGATGCTATTGACGCTCAAATCGCGCCCTTTTGGCGGAAAAGAGACAGAGAAGCCGTCGTACGAAGTTGGTCCCCAGAAATTGTTCGTCAAAGCCAATCGCCGCACACAATGGTTGAAATTGGCAGCCGCCAATGTTGAAGAAAGAAATAGCTCGTCCTTCTATTAACAAAATTAAAATTAAAATTGAGGTGCACTCTATATGTATAACTTATAAATAATTCTTTTCCTAAATGAACAAAGTTATAATTTTTTAATATTTGTTATTAATGATTTTTCAATGGGTGTGAAATGAGTATAATTTAAACTAATATTATTATAGAAAAAATAGATTGAATTCTTTTGGACCTTATGCAAGTTAAACATAAACAAGTCCCACGAAATAAGCGTACAAGCCCACAACTTACAAGAGTGGAGAAATACAAAAATAAAGTAAAAAGAGTAGAACTTGAGAGATAATTTGATAAAAAAATTATACTTGAGAGATAATTTGATAAAAAATTTTATGTAAAATGAATAAGTTAGTTGGCTTGAATGTAGTTTATATAAAAAAAATTAAAACTCAAATAGTATTTTATGTGCTTGTTTACGAACTCAACATAAAAAGTAAAAGTGCTTATTTTTTTTAAAAATTCAACAATTATTTTAAATGCTTATTTTTTTTTTGGTTAAACAATAATTTTTAGCTTTTAACTTCTACTTAAGCACTTCTATACATTCCCAAATAAAATAATACTCAATACCCTTTTAAAAGCACTTCTTTCAAACACATTTTTCTTAATCATTTTTCAAAATCACTTAAATTTAAAACACTCTTTATTTTTTATTTTACTACTAAAATTACTTAATATAAATTTTTCAATTCTACCTAGAGATTGCAAACATGTTAATATATAAATACCATGAGGTCAAATTTATAAAATTATTATTTTTTTATTTCACAAGTTATTGAGAGAGTCCCAAAAAAAATAAAAATTGACATAACATGCGATACTCGGAAGAAAAATTTCTCTGAAAAATATATGATCTGTTCAACGAGAAAGGAACACAAAAGGATCCGTTTCAAATTTGATCCATGCTATCCTACTGTGTAGTGTAAGACATTAAAGCAGAAAAATATAATCCACTTTGTTTACACATAATTTAATGCAATATGTCAAAAATTATTAGTATAAAATATTGTAAAATACATTTAGTAATAAAGTAATTGTTTATGAAAAAAATTTATGACATATTTTCCATCAACAATCATTTTATTTGTAAACAGACCACATAATACCTCTAATTAATAATACCCCTCCAACATATCATATTAAACCACGTGCAAACAAAATGGATTATAGCGAATGGATACAAAAATTTGGAAGGGGAAAAAAAATATTGCATATCAAACAATCTGAAGATAAAGTTGACAATATTTTATACTTTGACAGTAACCAATGTAAAACATAAAATAACACAGGGGACGTGCGTGTAAAGGCAATGCATGAATGATTAAGAAGGATGGGATGGATCCAAGGAAAAGAAACAACAAGTTTTTTCAACACTAAAAACTGCGTCCTTCACAACTTCATCTCCTACCTAGCATTACCAATACCAGTGAGCTAAATGTTCAAATACGATGTAGTTTTGATGATTTAAATCAAGCTCCATCATACACAAAAGAACAAGACAAGAAAGCTTCATAAAAGTAGCAGAACCTCATTCACTCTGCCTGCCCTACTGATTCACGAGTCTCATTCCGCTTGACTTACAGTGTTCAATATTGGGGCCTGCGCATCGAATGTCTGTAAGTTTTGAGCTGAAGCAGCCTGGTCTTGAACCTGAGAAACAATACAAGTTGAAACATTAGCATTAGCAATCTGCTGCCCAACTACCTGCATTGCTGGTGCTTGTGGATGAAGAAGAAGTTGTTGTCCCGGTGTTTCTTGAAGGCTAAGGAAACGCTTAGCTTTAGACAGGTGCTTCTTTCCCACCAAATGACTTTGAAACACAACAGATGATTCGCACTTCACATTACATAGTTCACATACTAAGGGAATAACTTGTTTGGGCTTGGGTGGCTCCACCACCTTTTTTGTTCGATCGCAAGGCTTTGTCCTTCTACCCACTTTACCACCCCTCATTTTACGCTTCAATCCGCGGCCAACGCCGCCAGGGCAATCCATTCTCGTCTTTTTCGCTGATTCTTCAGCACTTTCTACAGCTACAAGTTTTTGCTCTTCTTGAGTTTCTTGATTTATTGCTTGAGAAGGTAAATTCTCCGGTTGAAGTTGCTGGTTCCCCGGCGCTTCAGTTTGATCTGGCTGGGAAGAGACTTCTGGCTTCAAATCGGGAACAGGAGTTTGCTCAGTTTGAGTGCCAGCCACCCCTTTGCTGAGGTTCTGTGACTCTTGGAAGACTTTCAATTTCTTTTTGTGTTTCTTCCCATCCATGTGCTGTTTGAGAATTTCAACAGTATTGCACTCAACTTTGCAGATTTCACAGCACACAGCTTTTGGAGGTGGCAAAACGGGTGCTGGTTGAGCCTGGAGGGGCACGGAAATTTGGCCAATGCTCGATGCAACTACCATGGGCTGAGAAGGCCCGCCTTGGTCATGATTATGCTGTGCACGGCCTCTCCCACGACCACGACCTCGGCCACGGGACCGTCCCCTGCCACTGCCACGATACATGGGGCCCGGTATGTTCTGGACGTGAGCAAGATGGGGTTCAGCATATGAATGTGAAAGGGGTTGATATGGGTGTGCAAGGGGTTGAGGCCCTCCATGAATGATAACTGCTTGATTCTGAGAATGTGCTACTGGTGCTCCGTTCATTCCACCTCCATGAACATGATATGACTGGAGGGAGACATTTGGATTAGGAACGACATGGTTCTGGGCATCACTTCCAGTGGCTACGCCATTGATAAAGCCGACGCCACTGTATGAAGATTGCGCATTCTGCACAATTATATTACTTAATTTTCTTAGAGTACTTAGAGAAATAAATATATGTGTGGCACCATTCTAGAAGGCTAACCACTAACATAAGCACTGGGACATTTTTTTGCATAACCAGACACAGTATGGTCTGGAGACTCTGGACAAATACAACAGCAACTATAACAATAACAAAACACAGCAAAATAAAACTAAAAATCAAAACATCAAAGCTAGAAAAAAAGACCACTATTTGGTGGAATTTCATGAACCATAGAGCTGATGGTATTGAAAGGGAATTCATCAAGATGCATGTATGGATAACAAAAGTCCAAAGGCAGATCAAATGTGAATAAAACAAAGTTCAGCATCTAGAATCCTTGCTGAAGCATAGACAATACATCTCAATCTACATAATAATGAGTTAGTCTTGTACAACAAAATGAGATATGAATTGGGCATAACTCTCACATTGATAGGGGGTAAGTGGTAATTTATGTAGCCTCATGTCATGAGACGGTCTCATATTAGTTTTTGCCATAAAATATATACACACACACATATGAGAGACAGAAAGAGAGATGACATTTATAAAGTAGTCAGAAAAACGGATAAGGATTAGCAGGTAAATGGATAAAAATACACTTAATTTAAACATGTTTAACGATTTGTCACAAATGTGACACCGTCTGACGAAAATTTGTCATATAAGGCACTCGTGTGACTGTCACATGAGACAATGCTACACATGAGTGTTTTGTTTTGAGTTATATTTCCATTTAATACATAGTTGGGATGAAGCCCCATAAACTAACGGGTCACATGATATATGTAAGTAAGATTTGTTTCATGTATGAGACTGTCTCATACAAGTTGTTGTCATGCCATATGCATTATAGTGAGCACAAAGCTACCACTAAATCAGGTATAGATTAGGTCCAAAAGGATTAGGATAAGTTTTTACAGTAAATAAGCCGTCAAAACATCTTGATCTTTAACTGTGACTCAAGCCCAATCAGACGCAAGAAGTGTTGTATAAAGGAGCACAAACCGCTGAACTCTGGAAAGCACAGTACTTGAGTCTTGAGCTTAAAACCCTAACCCTGTAGGCGGTAGCAAATGTCTCAATGCTAACCTAGTAAATCATAAATTCTTGTATATCATTTCACTGAGAGAACAGAATTACGAGGATTATTTAACTGCCCCTTCAAGCATGCAATAACAATAATGTCAGCTGACAAGTACGACGACACAGGTAACTGATAGGAAAATGCATGTTACAGAAGAAGTGCGTAAGTCACTCCACTAATCAGCTGCAACTATACATTGTTCAAGTAATAATTATGTAAGAGCAAGAAAAGGATGAGGCTGAATGGATGGAGGGATTTGAAATGATTGAATTTCAAATCCACCCAAATCACTCAAACATTAGTTCAAATTAAGAGTGAAGGATTTCAAATGCCTATTAATCAGGACAACTGCTGTTGAATTTACTGCTGTCTATTGAGGACCTGAAAGTTGAAACCCATCCTCAAAATTTTCAATCCAAACACCATTTATATTCACAGCCATGTTTACCAATATGAACACACATTTTTTAAGAAGGGGCACTACCTGATATTTTCTGGTCAGAAAAATGAAGAAAGTATCTCAGCCATTTTAATTTTATAGAAAAAGTTGTGGTTGAAGTCGAGAGCAAACCCAAATGATAAAAGAGGGAGTTTCTTGTGAGATGGTCTCATGAACGAGGCAAAGCTCCACAGTAATTAGACCTCGTTTTGCTTTAAAACATGATTCATTTAGGATCATAAGCCCACTGATCATGTAATATATAAGTGGTGGAGCCCATCTCATGTCTGAGACCATCTCATACAAGTTTTTTGTCGTGATTAAACAGGATGCTCATTGGCAGAATATCAACCACCAACCTGACCTTTGAAGGATCAAGGAAATATCTAAAAGGAGGACACATGCATTTACCAAACCGTGGAATCTTCCGAGCTCTTGTGATGTGATAAGAACTTCTGCAAAGGACAAAAACAACTTCAGGGGAGGAGATCCAAGGTATCAAAAACTGAGCTGTACAACGGGCTGTCCAAGCTTGGTTTTATGTTGACAACAGGACAATGTGCAAGCTGGTCCAGCCTTGAGATTGAGCAGCTATTATTTTGGGCACTACAATAGGCTCAAGCTCACCCATCAATCTGTCCAGCTTAACGAAGGCTACTCGGCTCAGCTAATTATAAGTATCACAAACCTATAGTTTCTTGCATAATGCACCACCTTCCAAGGACCCCGAATACAAATAACGTTATGCAGAAAAATGGTTCATATGTGGTATAATTAGCTGAGCAGAATACCGTCAACTTGGAGATACGCAGCCTTAGTTGATTACCCAGAAGATAACTCGCTTTCAAATACTTGTATTTAGTCATATTATTACAAAATGCATTTCAATACATCAAATTATGCAATCAATTCTCCCAAATCATTTTACAGTAAGCCATTGGATCTCAGCTTTAATAGGACAATAATATAACAAAGAAACCAATCATTCAAGTAATACACAGATACCATTTCCAAAACCATAGTAAATGGATTCTGCAAAACCTAATACACATGCTGGTTGGCATCTTAAAACATAAACTCAACTGGGCATCCTAAAGCATAAATAATAACTTAATATACATGCTGGAGGAGGGGTAAAAGATGTCAAAACATGAGTTTTTTAAGATCAATGGAGTATATCTATAGAGCTCAAGAATTTTATCCTATTTAGCCACTTCCTTCGGCTGACCACTCTAGGATACTCAAGGGGATGTTCTAAGGGTTTTAAAATCAGGAATTGGATTTTGAAAACCAATTCTAGTTCAGGATTTAGAAAACCAATTTTAAAGCCCCTAAATTTCAAAAAATGGTTTTCAAAAACCAATTAAACCCCCCAAAAAAATCACCCAAATGATCTCATTCCACATTCCAGATATCCAACTCAAATACCCCTATTTCAGTAAACATTACATACACTTAACGAATAACAACAATTAAAAAAAACCTGAATCGTATTCCCATCTTACTAAACATCATAACAGAACACTGAACAATCCAATCAACCTCAGCATATCAAGCAATTAAACAAATTATTCAGCAAAACACATAAAAATAAAAAGCCACAAACAAAAACACATCCATACCGGTGGATGAACCCCCGCAACAGCCGCATCGACAGCCCCCTGCTGTGGTGGGCCCACGGTCGGTTGATAATAGGATATCAGGCCCAGTTCCGGCTGCGGTGGCGGCGTAACCCCAGGTGGATTAGGCTCTTGTTCTTCGTGCTGTGATGGTTGTACAGTGAGATTAGGATATGAATATGGATGAACAGTTGGGTATTGAGGGTTTGAATAGGGATAAGAATAATAATTATTTGTGGTATGATCGTATATCTGTTGGGTTTGAGACGACGGATCGTATCCTTGCTGCTGGTAATGTGCGTAAAAATTCATGGGCTTCGTTCAATTTTGATTATCCGGCGGAAATTATTGTTCAGTTTCGCGTTTCTGCAAGTACGATACGATGTCCAACACAATGAAAAAGGGATTTTACCAGGAAATTTGCACATTGAGCCCATGTACTTCGAAGACAATTTCATTTTTGCCCCTATACCTTATATTTTGACCCATGTTCTTATTTGAATTTTTTTTATTTGGAAAAAAAATTAGAATATTCATTTTTTACTTTTTAAATTTTATTTTATCTATCTCAATTTTAAAAAAAAAAAAATTTTACTCACTTTTAGAATGAAATTACCTTAATACTCTTTTAAAATAATTATTGAAATATTTTTATTTCTAAAATTTTTATTCTAAGTATATTATAAGTTCTAACATGTTATACGTTGTTTTAAAAGCTTAAAAGATATTATTTATAAATAGTTTATAAGTTGTTGAAGCATTTGACTAATACAACTGATAAGTTATTTTATAATTTATCATAATTTTTATTTTTTAAGTTGAACTAAAAGCGGGAGAGTGGTGGTAAAGTCTGGGTTAGGGTGGGGTAAGTGTGGTGAGAAAAATAAGTTTGAATATCCCAATTTTTTTTTATCGTCGCTTATAAATTGTAAGGAGTTTATTTTAAGATTTAATAAGCTTAGCCGGACACACTCTTAATTAATTTTATTAATACAAAATTTTATGCAATTTTATGTTACACCAAAGTAAATATACAAGAGACAAGTTTTATAGTGGTCCACCCTCAGGTGCCAATAGGGGTGTAAATGAGTCGAGCCGAGCCGCGTAGTGCTGAGCTCGAAACTCGACTCGAAAGCAATACTCTAAGCTCGAAACTCGACTCGAACTCGATTGAGCTTGATATTTTTAGCTCAAGCTCGACTCGGTTAAGAACTCGACAAACTCGAGCTCGGCTCGACTCGACTCGATAATTTTATTATTTTAATAAAATGAAATATTAAATATATTTTAGCTTTTTTTTCTAAAATTAAAGCTCGACTCGACTCGAGCTCGATAACTTTATTTATATATTCAAAATAATAAAAAAATATTAAATATTGTGCAAGCTCGATTAGGCTCGCGAGCCTCTCGAGCCGAGTATTTATAAACTCGAACTCGAACTCGACAGCTACTCGAGTAGCTCGAGCTCGAGCTCGACTCGATTTGGTTCGAGTCGATTTCGATCTTTTTACGAGTCGAGCACGAGTAGATTGCGAGTCGGCTTGACTCATTTACACCCCTAGGTGCCAACACACTAGCAAGACTTACAACCTTTTGCTTACTTACACTCAATACAAAATTTCCTATCTTACAGATCTCATCAAAACTGACATATAACTTGTTGATTTTTACACTCAGTCCGCACTTAATATTTCTTGGATAAATCACTAGAATTCTATTCTACCTCACTCAGAAAAGCAACATTTAGTATAAAATACAAAGTAAAATAAAGTGAGGGAACGACAACCTGTAAAAGCGATTCTTCTATAGATTTGAATAATATTTCCTATGAATTATTTTACTAACGAAAAAAAATAAGTTACACTCAGAAAATTTCAAGTGACTTTATTTATAGACCAGGAAGAACTCCCATTGTTAGTAAATTATATCTTTAGAATTTTGAAATTTGTGTCCTTCTAGCTCTAGATTATTATCTATTGATCTTGAATTTTATATATCTTTTCTATTTTATTTTTTTGCAATTATTTGTCTTGTAGTGATAGTTTCATTCCTATAAGGCCCTCCTAAATGCAAATAATAATAAAAAATTAAATATTTTAATTATTTTAATTTTTAATATTTTATTATATTTTTTAAAAATCCAAAAATATATTATTAATTTTTTTATTACATAAACGATAAAATACAAATTCAAAGCACGCAAAGTACACAAAAATATTCAAAAGCAACAACATAAATTTCACCTCGGTCAATTTAATATTTACCTAATTATTTGTTGATCGAGCCTAAACAAGCTCAATTAAATCATGTCGAAGCTGGAGATGTTTCTGCAAAAAATAATTTGATAGTAGTAAAAATAGTAAAATTATATTCAATTAAATATATTCAATTAAAAATGTAATTCAATTATATTCAATCAAATATATTCAATTAAAATGTAATTCAAGTAGTTGGATACAATCACAATAAATATATTCATTTAAAATGTAATTCAAGTAGCTGCATACAATCACAATGAATATATTCAATTAAAAAATAAAACAAAAAGGAATGAAAATCAAAATTTTGGTTGACTTGGGCCCACACCACAACACCTTTCTGCAAAAAAACCTGGGTAGTAATTTTACTATCTGGTTTATACTCATATTTCCCACTAATGATAAAAATCTCACTCATAGATTTTTTTTTTATTCCACGTCACCAAATACCTCAGCGTTGAGGAGGGTCTAAAGTTTGACCCTTAAGTACTCGTGGTGTTTAGTTGACCAATTATATCTAGGGTGAGTTAACCTTAACTTTGACTTTCTCAAGCTTGTGAGTGAGTGTTAAGGACAATGTTATACTCAACTAAGCTTTATTAGTATTAATAACTAATGATTGGGATCTTCATGTATTTCTGACTGTAGACTTTCTCTAGTAGCAGAGTTGCAGCTGTAGTTGTAAACTTGTAGTAATTATAGACTTCATCTTTACAGTTTCACATTTAGAAAAAAATCTTAGTTCTTTTAGTTTAACACATGTATGATTAGAAGCATACAAATCAAATAGCAGACATATCTTATATATGTCATTATCAAAATCTAATTAAAGAAATATTCTATCAATTACTTCATTAATAGACCCCACAATACCCTCTAACATGTATATTCTCTCTGTCGCACAAGGACTTACAAGATGTGAGGGACACACATATTAAAAAAAAGTAAAATAAAATGAAAACAGTACTCCCTCCGTCCCGTAGGAATTTGCACCCTATGGGACGGCACAATTCTTAAGAAAAAATAGTTTTATATATAAAGTAGTGGTATATGAGTAAATATGTGTAAAGGTTTGTGAGTGTGCACGTAAATCAATGCTTCCTTTTTTAGTAGTGTGCAAATTTGTGTGGGACGTCCAAATAAGGAAAGTGTGCAAACTCCTGCGGGACAGAGGGAGTAGTATTTTTAGGGGCAATTTGGTACTCCCTCCGTCCCGCTATAAATTGCGCGTTGCTTTTGGGCACACGAATTAAGGTAAAAGTGAAAAAGTATAAGTGATGTGATGTAAAAAGTGAAAAAGTACAAGTGATGTGATGGAGAAAAGTGAAAAAGTAGTGAAAATAGTATAAAAAATATTGAAAATAATAATAAAGAAGTGAATAGTAGTTTCCAAAAAGGTAAAAAAGCAAATGACCAACATATAGTGAGACGGACGAAAATGACAACATGAGCAACTTATAGTGGGACGGAGGGAGTAAAATTTTATGTATGGAGAAAAGAAGTTGGTTGGATTGAATGTAGTGTCAGCCTAAATAGTGAAAAGATAATGACATTTTTTGTAAATATATAACTATATTGATGGTGAAGTTTATGAAATGATTTTATTTTTTGAATTTGTAAGTTGTAGGACTTTTCGAAATGTAAAATCTACAAGTTCTTGTGTAATTGAGATAGTATTTTATACATAGACAACTAATATTTTTTAGAACTCGTATAAAAGATTTTTTGTTCACCAAACCGGAACAGAAAGAGTACATAAACACAAGTCGAGACGCGTCCACCAATACAAAATTATTTATCTAAATATGTAATTGGAAAATTCAGAAGAAAAATTCTTTTAACTATTTTGATTCCCTCAACTTTATTTTTTATTAAACGAAATTTTATAAATTAATGAAAATGAGTAGAAGAGATATTGAAAAGATCTCACATAAATTAAAGTGAAGAAAATATTATGAAAAATTACTTCATCGTGAAAGAGGCACATTTTTTATCTACTCATGCCTCAGGTAATTGAGTCAATTGACCAAGCTTTCCTCGGTATGCCTGCATACTTTTTTCATGCCCAACCACATTTTATTTTCTAATACTATAATAAAATGTTTTATTTAGTATTATATACATTACGAATATAATTATTTATTATATACCAACTTTTCCAAGTTTGGTGGAGAGATTAAATGACAAAATTTAAATCAATTGGCCTTTCATGTAAAGTATATTCTGAAAAAGTAGACAATTAGCATTATTCACAACCTATAATGCACAATTGATTGCTTTGTTGAGTATGTATTGGTCTGATAATAATAATAATAATAATTGTATATTTTTTAGTTGAACGGTGAAAATAATTTTATAATATATACTTTTAAAGACAAATTTTTATATGAAACATTTTACGATGTGAAATATACCATATATATCAAAAATTCGTGGATTTATGGTTGGGTTGGATTGAATTTGGATAATTTTCTCAAATTCTCGTAGAAGCACAATTTTTAGGTTTTTCGCTCCCAGGTATGTTACTTTTTAGGCAAATGTATGTTATTTTAATGCAAAATGTGTATTACAATCATACCAAATGTTGTTTTTTTACATATATATCACTTGTTTTTGTAGAAATAACATTTTTTCATACAATGTAAGAGCAAAATGTGTGTTATTATAAGAAAAACATTATCTTTTCATAAATATATATTTATTGGTTTATGAATAATTATTTTTTATATAATAACACATATAAAATAGTAAAAAAAGTGTTAATATATGAATTAATATACCTAGATTTAAATGAATGATGATTAAATTAAAAACACATATTTATTCTTATAAAAGTACATTTTCTTTTACAGTAATACGTATTTGTCCATATTGTAACACAAACTAGGAAGCAAATGTGTGTTACAATTTTATGAAATGTTGTCCTTTTTATATATATTCATTTTATTTTTATATAATAAATATTTTTCATATAGTACAAGAGCAAAATGTGTGTTATTATAAGAAAAATATATTGTTTTCTCATAAATATTTATGGAAAAATGATATTTTTTTATAGTAACACATTTTTTATTAGTTTGTATGAAAAATGTTATTTCTATAAAAACAAATGAATATATGTAAAGAAAACAACATTTAATCTGATTGTAATACACATTTTGCCTATTAATAACTAGGGATGGCAATGGGGCAGGTTCAAACCCGGACCCGCCACGAACTCGCCCCGTACGGGCCGGGTAAAAACCCGGTCAAACGGGTCATGGGGCGGGTTTGGACCCGTTTGACCTAAAACCCGCCGGGTTTGGGACGAGTCCTGGTATTAGGCAGACCCGCCCCGAACCCGTCCAGCATATAATATATATATATATATATATATATATATATATATATATATATTATACTAGTACGTAAACCCGCGTATTACGTGGTATTATTACAAAATATATTTTAAATATAGATTATATTATGTGAATCAATAAATTTTAATTTCTTGTATATTTATATATAGATTTATTCGATAATACATCTATACTTATATAATTCATTAATTTGAGGCTATCTTACACAATATTTAAAATATGAATGTGCTAACATCCACCTAATTATGTAAGATTTGAATTATAAAAAGTTCTTATTGTATAAATATGTTAAAAAGAAAATCAAGAACATATCAAAATATATGAATAAAAAAAATTAAGAACATAATATTTTATAATATAAATTTTTATTATTATATAAGTATGTTAAAAGAAAATCAAGAATGAGTGATACTCCTGTGCACCCGAGTGCATAGTATGCACTCGGGTGCTTCACTATTGCCACACCATTACAAAATCGAAGAAGAGGAGGATTCATCCGAAGCCCAGCCACGCCTTAGTCGGAATCCGCCATGGAAGCCGATTGTAGCAGCAAATCCGAGCGCCACTCACTGCTATCCGGCGAAGAAGCCATGGAAGCAGCCCCTGCTTTCCGATGAGTCGCCGGAAATCTGAAACAGCCGACGATTCGCCGGAAAATATCAGGTATTAGGATTTTCCCCCTTTCCCTGCTCTCTCTTTTCAATTGCTTGAAGAAAGAAAATTACCAGAATTGAGTTTCAGTTCTTCTAGTCAAAAGGTATGCATATTCCATCATCAGTGCTTGCAGAAGATTTAATACCTATATTGTTTAAATTAGCGTCGATTATAGATTTGTCTATTCAATACTGTGAAATAGAAAAGAGAGCAATTTGTACATATTAGTTGTTATTGGGGTATTATTCTTGGGGTATTATATTTTACTCTTGGGGTATTATATTTTACTCATAGGGTAAGAAAGAAATTTGTTGTGGGTAGTTGTTATTAGAGTATTATATTTTATTCTTGGGGTATTATATTTTACTCTTGGGGTATTATATTTTATTCTTGAGGTATTATATTTTACTCATAGGGTAAGAAAGAAATTTGTTGTTGGGATATTATATTTTACTCTTGAGGTATTATATTTTATTCTTGGGGTATTATATTTTACTCATAGGGTAAGAAAGAAATTTGTTGTGGAGGTATTTATTAATTGTTATTGAGGTATTATATTTTATTCTTGGGGTATTATATTTTACTCTTGGGGTATTTAATTAAATTGGTCAAAATACTAAACACTCAGTAACTTTCGTCTGTTTTCGAAAACTAAATCATAAAAACAAGTACATATATTGAGAGATAAAACTGAGATTATATTTTTTTGAAAACAACAAAATCCATTGAGTCAGAAGGGGAACAATACGATTACAACCACAAACATCTTCAAAGCGTAAATTATAATGTTCTGTGAGCTAATAATGGGAGTGGATACCCCAAGAACAACTAATAATACCTCAAGAACAAATAATAATACTTCAAGACAAAATAATTAATACCCCAATTACCAAAAAAACACATAGTGCGGGGTGTAGTATGTATTTCTGGAAATAGCAAATTACAATTAAAATTGGAGTAAAAATGCAAGTGCATAGTATGATGCACTTGCATGCACACAAGTTTTTGCGATCAAGAATATATCAAAAATATATTATTAAAATAATCAAGAACATAATATTTCATAAGATTTATTGAATTTATATATATGTGTATTAATGAGTTATAATATATATATATATATATATATATATGTGTGTGTGTGTGTGATTTCTTGAATCTAACATATATGTATATCAATAATTTACACATGTACAACGTGTATACAATATTGCGGTAAATAAATTAAGTACTTAAAAAATATGCACACATGCACATATACAATATTATGTTCTATAACATCCTTGGTTCTAGAATTATAAATAACTTACGGTGTAAAATAACTTACGGTATGTATGGCGCAGACACAATTATTTTAATACGAACCTGCAATTAAAATAGAATATAAAAATAATAATATTAGAATATTAAGAACATGAAAAAAATATTAAAAAGACAAATAAACAATTCAAACATCAAAATTTTAAATCAAATAGATCTGCAATTGTAGCAATCAAACATTACCTAAAAAAAACCATGAAATTGTGTAACAATAGAAAAGAAAATAATTCAAACATCAAATTTTAAATATAATAGATCTGCAATTATAGCAATTAAACATTACCTCCAAAAGAAAACCACAAAAATTGTGTAGCAATAGAAAAAAAAATTATTTCAACAAATGATTAGATGTAAAATATGAACCTGCAAAAAAAATTCAAACATAAAAAGATAAATAAATAATTTCAATATCAGAATACGATAAATAAGAACATCAAAAGAGAAATAAGAGGAAGTAATGAGACGCAAGAAAAAATAAGATTAAAAGATGAGAATAATAATGTTTATGGAATTGAAATTTATAGAAGTATAGAAATTTAGATGAACGGTTGAGATTAAAAAATTAGATATAAGATTTGATATTATGAATATATTTATCAGATTTATATAAGATATATATATTTATAAAATATCAAAATGTACGGTCAAGATTAAAACACTTAAATTATAAGGTCGAGATTAATTCTTAATCCCAGAATTAATGAGAATAGAGGAATTTTGAAATCGAACATTCTGGTTGATTTCATAACTTCGTCTTTATATAATATTAAGATATATAATTAAATGAATACATCATAAATAATATGTATAATTAAATATATAAAAATTAGGCTATTAATTAATATCTTCATTAAAATATTAGATCAGATATGCTCATAAGTCACGAACAGAAGTTGTACAAGAGGAACATTAATTGATTTTATTATTTTAATTTCCAATGAACAATATATGTATAATTTTAAATATTTAGATTTAATATATTTAAACTTGAAATGGATTATTTTATGTATTTATTGTTGTTTAAATCATTCAAATGCATATTGATGTTATATTTAAAATTTAAGATATTTTTTGTAATGCATTTGATATGTATAATAAAAATAAGAGAAAATATAAAAAATGGTCCTGTAACTTTGTTTGAGTCCAGATTTAGTCCTTTATCTTTATAATTTCTGGATTATAGTCCTTTGTTATAAAAAATAGTCCTTTCCGCCGGAAATTAAAAAAATTGGCCGGAATTTACACCTGTTCCAGGAGATATATAAAAAATAGTCCTGTAACTTTGTTTGAGTCCAGATTTAATCCTTTATCTTTTTAATTTCTATATTATAGTCCTTTTGTTATAAAAAATTATATATTAATTTTAAATTAATTTTTTTTATAAAATATTGAATATTACATAATTTTATTTAAAAACACTTATTTTTTATTTTAAATATGATTATTCTAAAAAATGTATTTAGTATTTAATAATTATTTAATAAATAATAAAACATAATTATATATATATTAAGCTTGTAATGCTATTACAAATAAATTTTAAAGTTTAATTTTGGAAATTTTAATTCGTACGAAAATATTGATTTTTTAAAATTTTAATTCATATGAACATGTTGATTAATTTTTTTTGAAAATAAATGATTATTCATATTTAAATATTATAACAAGGTTAATATATATGACTATTAATATTAATGGTTAATATTAACATAAATGGTTAATATTTCTCTATTTTTGTTTTTATTAGAAATTATTTTTGTTCCCTCGACATTTAATTGTAAGTTAATTTTGGAAATATTAATAGTCAATGGAATTACTCATTGTTTCGTAA
>JAPKLY010000041.1:1279752-1312131 GCA_026898435.1 Prunella vulgaris
AATTTTGGAAATATTAATAGTCAATGGAATTACTCATTGTTTCGTAAGATTTTGAAAATTTTAATTCATAGGAATATATTGATTAATTTTTTTTAAAATAAATAATTTAATTTGAAATTTCTTTTTTGAAAATAAATAAATAATTTAATTTGAGATTAATAATATATAATTTTAAAATGAGTAATTAGTGGGATTTAGTTGACCGAGATTTATGGATGGCGGTTAATATTCTTTAACTATTAAAAAGATATTTTTAAGATGAAAAATAAAAATATTTAGAAATATGGAGTGATGGAATAGATGGAGAAATTTGTGAATTAAAAAGAAAATGGATAAAGAAGTAACGGACAACGGTTATTCATATTTTATTTTAAAAAATATAAAATTATGAGAAAAATAGAAAGTTATGTAGGAAGCATTGTATTAAGCCACGTAAAATTTTATATATTCAGAAATAGATAATAGGAGATTTTAATATTATTTAAATATGAATAATCATATTTAAAATAAAAAATAAGTATTTTTAAAAAAATTATATAATCTTCAATATTTTATAAAAAAAATTAATTTAAAATTAATATATAATTTTTGATAACAAAAGGACTATAATCGAGAAATTAAAAAGATAAAGGACTAAATCTGGACTCCAACAAAGTTACAGGACCATTTTTGATATTTCTCCTGGAACAGGTGTAAATTCCGGCCAATTTTTTTAATTTCCGGCGGAAAGGACCATTTTTGATAACAAAAGGACTATAATCGAGAAATTATAAAGATAAAGGACTAAATCTGGACTCAAACAAAGTTACATGACCATTTTTTATATTTTCTCAAAAAATAAGCAAGTAGGCGGGTCGGGGCGGGTCCAACTCCGAATTAAGGCGGGGCGGGTCCTGGGTCCAAAATTTTTCTAGCGGGGCGGGTCCTGGGACAGGCCAAACCAGTCCCAGACCCGCCCCATTGCCATCCCTATTAATAACATGCATTTGCCCATATTGCAACATACCTGGGAGCGAAAAAATCTGAAATTATAGTTGCGAAAATTTGAAAAAAAAAAAAATCAAATCCAACCCGACCCAGTTAAGAACCCTCAGATTTTTAATATGGTATGTTTCACATTAGTGTGCCTCAATTTTAAAACTTTGAGTGTAATTCACTCAATATAGCAAACTGAAACAAAAATAAAATACGAAATAAAATTGAAAAAAAATATTGAAGAACTGAATTTTCTTCCTTCTCCTTATAAAATATCAGACTTGGATCATCTCAATTTCTTTGTATAAATTTCTTATAAAGTTATGAAAGAAATAGACACAATACATAGATTGACTCACTCATTATCATGAGTCCCACAAATTTATATTTTTGTTTATTATTTTAATTATGTGTCTCTCTCTTTTTAAAAATTTACATGAAATTTACCAACAAAAATGAAGAGAATCCATAGTGCTAAAATGTCAGCTAACAAGTGGGAACTTAAGCTTTTTCCAGTTATCGAATACCCTTCATCTTCTTAATGTAATTTCCTTGCAACAATTTAAATTCCTTTATGCAATAAAAAGGGACATCATAAAGGGAAGAAAAAAACTGCTAAAATGTAGTATATTAGGCCTAAATGAGCTATAATCCCATTTCATAGATATGCAAAAAATATTCAATCATAAAAACATTGACTGAAATTATTAGGAAACTGAGCATAAAGTTATATGATTTCTCAATTAATAACTTTTCTTTTTTCTATTCTCACAATAACACAATAATAAAAAGATCAAACACCATTTCATCATCATACTACTATCATCATCATCATGAATTGGAGGAGAGAGATTAAGATCAATATCCACAATTTCTTGAAATCTGTTTAACAAGATTTTGTTGAATAGTTGGTGCAGCAATAAAATGTGACCTCTTATGTCCTCCAAGCGCCTGCCCTGATGCAAAAACCCTCCCACAGAAAGGGCACTCATGAACCTTCTTCTTCTCCTCCGCCGCCGCGTCGACTTTGATCTTGTTGTGGCTTGCCCTGTGCCCACCAAGAGCCTGATATGACCAAAATGGCCTCCCACAGGTCTCACATCTATATATACACTCTTTCAACCCCACATTTGTCTCTGGACATCATCATCAAACAATAGGCAACATCAATTATTGATTTTTTGACCCTTTTTGATCTCCTTGATGAAAATGGACTCCGTTTTGGATCATCATCTTCTTGTGATGAAGATGATGAGAATGAATCATATTCATCTTCTTCGTTCTCCTTGGCTGCATAAACATTCATCATGTGCCCCCCAAGAGCTCTTCCATTTGCAAAATTTCTCAAACAGAGTTTGCATTTGTGTCTCTCCATGCCACAAAATCAAGGACAAAATCCACAGTCAGTGTGTGTGTATGGAGAGTATAAGCTATAAGTAGGCAATAAACATTTCTCCCAACATATATATGCGTGTGTGTGTACGCATGTGAAGGTGTGAACCAATTTTTTTTTTTCTAAATATTTTAAAGACAAGATTTTGATGTATATTTGAAGTTATATTATCTTCAAAACGGCAAGCAGCACTTAATAGGGGAAAAAGTCAATTAAAGCAGAATGGTAGTAACATGCAACATTTGCATTTAATTCTTTGCATTTCCAATAATACCCTTTTCATAAAATATAATTTTGGAATGATATTTTTATATGCCCAATAAGTTGACATATTTTTTAGCACTATGCCCAAAATAGGTTAAGACAACAGGGAAAAGACAACGGGTACTGGCACTACCCGTTGTCTTAAGATCAAAACCCGTTGTCTAAAAGATACCCGTTGTGGTAATTATAGAAGGGCGCCGAAAGACAACGGGTTTAATCCCCCGTTGTCTTTACCCGTTGTCGTAGCTTATTTAATTTTATTTTTTTAATGAATTAATATTTAGTATAAAAGGATAGAAAAATTTATCTTATTTTTCATTCTCTTCTTCGTAGCTTTTTGCCCTCTTCCATATGCCCGTCGGTCGCCCCCTTTTGTCCAGTGGTGCCCTAGTTCCGCCGCTACTCAAATATCCGCCGATCCGAGAGAAGAAATCCACTTAGCCGTGCAAATCTACCGCCGCAGAATCGAAGCCCTGACAATAGTCCTTCGTTCGCGTCTTCTCTAACCGCCGTTCGAAGTTCCGCCATCTGAACGCCCACGACAGCAACCCCTGCTACTCCATCGTTTGAATGCCTGCATTTTCAAATTGAAAACGGCGGAAAAGGGCAACGTCTAGGGTTTCAGCTTGTTGATGGATAGAGACGCCGCGAGGAAGCTGTTGGCTGCGGCCAAGATCGTCTCCTCGTCGGTGAATAAAGCGGCGACGGCGGCAAAAGCAGAGGCGGAGAGGAGGGCGAAGGAAACAATATTGATAAAAAATCGAGCGAAGGAGGCATTGGAGCATTTGCGCGTTTGCTGGTTCTTGCTGGTTCAATTCATCACAAAGCAAAAAAGAGGTAGAAAAAAGTAATCCTAAAGAGAAATATTCAAATTTACATAGATGTTCTTTGAGCCTACTCATCGTTAGATTTCTATACTTGCTCTTCTTTATGGAAGGGCCTCTGTGAATAATTTTCTTAGTGACAGTTTCTTCTGTCATGGTTTGCACAGAGAGGAGACTAAGAAAAAGAAGAAAAATGTTTGAACATAATGAACTCAGGTGGTCGTAGATACTGGGGTGAAAGCAGTTGACAAATGTCTGAATTTTGTATCTTATTATGTATAAATATATGTACTCCAATCATTTCTAGTAGTTTTTTATTCTCTTATCTCTTTCCTTATCATTTTTTGTATTATTGTTAATTGGAAGGATAAAATCATATAGAATTGGTTAGGAGTCTATAATGCAACTGCTTGAATATTTCACTGTTTGATCCATGTCTTCTTACTAGATGAAGTCATGGAATTTCTGTGTATGATAGTTGTTGATAAAAGGATCTAAGCCTGAGGATTAGATAATAAACAAGTAGGAGTAAGTAAGCTGCTCGCCAGTATGCTCACCTGGGTGCTCGCCCACATGCTCGCCCGAGCTCAGAGGTGACGAAGTAACAAGCCTACATGGCCACTCCCCAGTTGCTCGCATCAATGCTCGCTGGCCTGCTCGCCAGATTGGTCGCCCGGAGCTCTGAGTATAACAAAGCAACAAGCCTATGAAGCCAGGAGTAGGTTGCTCGCCTTGATGCTCGCCCGCCTGCTCGCCTCCATGCTCACCTTCAGCCTGGATATGACAAGGCAGTAAGCCAATAGGATAAGCCTACGTTGCTCGCCACAATGCTCGCCCCCTTGCTCGCCACAATGCTCGCCCCCTTGCCAGTCCCTTCTTCGAAGGAAAGAAGACACAAGATGTCTAAGGAACCTGTATGAAGGGTCCGGGTCATTTAAGGCTAAAGTTAGTAGAGCAAAACTTTGAGGGGGTGACAAGTGGAGGACACTTGTCACCCCCAGAGACCATGTGGCTTAAAAAGATGCCACCTCACTAAATAGAGAGTATAAATACTTGTAATAATCACATTTGTAAGGATCTGAAATTCAAAAAACAAAGAGCTCACTTACAAAATTCCTCTCTCTATAATTATCTCTACATTTCACTTAATAATTCCAATTATCATCTTTTAATTATTGTTTGAGTGATTTCCATAGATCAATTAGCCACATAACATTACAATTAGTAAAATTATTCAACAATTTGGCGCTAGAAGGAGGGCCCGAACCTCCTTCGATTGAAGAATTTGGTACTTACTCATCATTATTCCGAAGAACATTTAGAACGTTCTTCGAAGTTTAGTGAGAGTTTTGAAGGGCATCTTCAATTGTGAGTGTTTTCAAGAATTTGCTGTGTTCGAAAACACGAACTAGAAAAGATTTCTTTGAAAACCCATCTATTATATTCAATTATTACCACAAACAATGACGAGACATATGTATGAGGCCTCCCACGATGAATCCCACACCACCTCGACGAGTCGAAGGTGGAGAGGAAGGGGACCATCGGGACACCGTCGAACATAACAAACTCATGTCCCGGCGTTACCTGCAGCCCCAGTTGGTCAACAGATCGAAACTACCATTGAATCAATGGTTAGAACACCCGAGGACATCGAGAGAGCGATGACCACCCTGAAACAATTACAAAGGCAGCAGATGGTAGTAACACGTCAACCGGTGGTTCAGGTTGCCCAGACTGAGACGAGACATGATACTCGAACAAGCTACCATCCTCAAGAGGAAAAAGCCAGTAGTGGACGTGTCGTACCCGAAATTTCAAGAGGCAAACAGAAAATGTCTGATCGCCTCGGACCACAACCCCAACGCTCAAACCAGCGACCAGCTGGGCTAGCAGACGGGCGACCAGCTGACCAAGCACATGACCAACCTGAATGCCTTGACGGGTCACAAGGCGATAGGCGCAGTAATCAAAGTCATCACTCGGAAGGTAGAAGGTCAGAGCACTCGTACCACCAAGAACCTTGCGAGTCTGATGCTCGGCATCAACGCAGGCCTGTACAAGAAAGGCTGAGGAGACGAGCATCCAAGAGGTTAGGACCAAATGCCGCAAGTAACCTCCAGCGACCGCACCGAGAGATTGCCCGAAGTGAGGGACTGCCGGGGGCAGCACGTCATCATGAGGTGCACCCGAAACAGCCTCGAGGAGGGGGATCGTCCCGGGGGTCATCAGTTCTAGAGATCGAAAAGTTGAAGAAAGCTGTGGAGGACTGACAACACCAGGTGGCCATCAAGGACAAGGTGGAGAGGTACACGTCACTTCCAATATCACCATTATCACCAGTCATCCTGACTGCACCCATTCAGAAGAAGATACAATTTCCCTCATTGGTGCTGTACGAAGGAGAGTCTGACCCCAAGGTTCACATCTCAAAGTACGCTGATTACAAGATCTCAATGGGGGCATCAGATGCAACGCAATGCCGGAACTTTTCTTTAACTCTTGGAGACCATGCACACAGATGGTTCTCAGCCTTAACACCTGGGTCGATTCAATCATTTGGACAGTTGACCCGGGAGTTCCTGTCCCACTTTTCGGGATTTAGGACGTATCTGACGCAAAAGCACAGGTTGGCCAACATCTCGCAAGGGACCGAGGAAATTGACCAGCAATATCTGGAATGATTTGATAAAATCCTTTTGGAAGGTGAAGCGGTCAGTGACGACACAAAGGTTGTGGCAGTCATGGCGGGACTGCGTAAAGGAACGGACCTGTGGAAAGAGATGCATCTGGCCTGTCCTAGTACATACGCCGAGTTCCGCCACAAAGCCGGTGTGTACGTCGCAATGCAAGAAGCAATGGCCAAGCAGTTAGGTCCAGAGACTGATGACAAGAAAAGTGGTAAGAAGCCCAGTGGTAGTGGTTACAAGGCCCCTAAAAATTTGAAATCATTTGGGGGCACGGCGGAATATAAAGAAAAACTAAACCAAGTGTTGACTACCACAATTGACCACGTCTTCACAGCTGTGAAGGATCAAGATATGTTGGCCGCACCCCGAAGGATCAGGTAGGATCGAAGCAAGCTAAACCCAAATAAATTTTGTGCGTACCATCAAAGTATCTGGCACTTCACTAGTGAGTGCCGCGATCTGTTGAAACAGTTGTGGAAATTTTATGAAGATGGGAAATTAGCCGAATTCGTAAAGAAGGCTCCGGGAAAAAGGCAACGTCAGACAAGACAGGAAGCCTCAGATGATGAAGGAAGTGATGAGGCAGAGAGGGCCCCGAATAGACAAGTAAGGAGAGGTCCACCAGCAAGGCCAACGCATCTGGAGCCGAACCGAGAAATCCTTGTGATTGAAGAAATTGGTTCGGCAGGAGGAATGGTAGATGGCCGTCCCACATCAAAGAGGCAAAAGAAGGCAGAAATTTGGGCGGTCAATCAGGTACAGGAGATGGGGTCCGGATCGAAAGTAACTACTAAACCAACTGTGGATTTGACTTTCTCTCAAACAGATCTCGAAGGGATCCTTACACCGCACAACGACTCCTTGGTTATCAGCGCCAATATCATGAACTCAAGAGTGCACCGACTGCTAGTGGATACTGGAGCTTACACAAACATCCTGTTCAAAAAGACACTAGACCAGTTAGGAGATTACGAATCCAACATAGAGGATTGTAATCACAAAATAGTGGGATTCGGAGAGGCTGTGACCGTCCCACTAGGTGTAATAAGATTGCCCGTAGAACTTGTAGCGCTAGAGGACCCGGAAAGGAGGATGACAAGGTTGTTAGATTTCTTAGTCGTAGATCAACCATCCACCTATAACGGGTTCCTCGGCCGCCCTTTCATTTCCGAATTTAAAGCCGCATGTTCTACTACTATTGTATTAAATTTCCAACTCTTAAGGGTGCAGGTACGGTCAAAGGGGACCAGAAGAAGGTGCGGGAATGCCTATTAACTCTGAAAAAGCCCGTTAACCAGGTGTTAGTGTTTGAAGATCTAATATCACAACCCTCCACGAGCGAGCCGAGCAGTTTGGATGATGTCTCAGTAGACACCGAAATGATGGAAGTGGACCAGACGCCAGAGGACATGGAGGTACATAATGCATTCCAGCAAAACCAGCCAGACGAGGAACAGACGGTAAATAACCCGAAGGATCAAGATCAAGACCCTACAACCATAGCCGGAGAGAGTGGTGACATGGAACCAGCACCGAAAAGCCAGACATGTGCCCCAGAAGACATTGAGCCCCGGTTGGCGTATGAACCCATCCCGGTGGAGATGGAAATGCACCTCGAAGGACCAATTGATGATCCCAGGTGGAAAGATAAAAAGCGACGCGCCACACCAGTTGAGGAGCTCAGATCCATACAAGTTGACCCAAATAAACAAGATTTAGAACTCTTTATTGGGTCGGAATTGGAAGAGCCTTATAGAAGCCGAATGGAGGAATTCCTATGGGCTAACCTCGATGTGTTTGCATGGTCACACGAGGATATGATCGGCATACCGGTGGAGCACGCGTGTCATCGCCTGAACATAGATCCCACGAAGAAGTCTGTCCGTCAGAAGAGAAGAAAATATGGGCCAGACAAGTATGAGGCATTGACCGGTGAGGTGAAGAAACTTTTGGACAATAAACTCATAAAGGAAGCACTATGTCCTCAATGGATGGCGAACCCTGTCTTGGTCAAAAAGCCGAATGGAACATAGAGGCTATGTATAGACTTCACAGACCTCAATGCGGCATGTCCAAAGGATAACTTTCCATTGCCCCACATCGACCAGTTGGTGGACAATACGGCGGGACATGAACTAATGACGTTTATGGATGCCTTTGCAGGTTACCATCAGATTGCCATGCACCCCGATGATCAAGAACATACAGCCTTTTACACAAACAAAAATTTGTTTTGTTGGAAGAGGATTCCCTTCGGGTTGATCAATGCCGACGCCACATATAAAAGATTAGTCAACAAGATGTTCGACCAACACCTTGGTGACACAATGGAGGTTTATGTTGACGATATCGTAGTGAAGAGTCTAAGAAAAGAAGACCATCTGGAGCACCTCAAGCAAGCGTTCGACATCATGAGGGCGTATAACATGAAACTTAACCCAAAGAAGAGCAGCTTTGGGGTGCAATCCGGTAAGTTTTTGGGACATCTCGTAAGTCAACGGGGCATAGAAGTTAACCCTTCGCAAGTCAAATGTATCCTGAACATGGGACCACCGAAGGATGTACCGGCAGTTCAAAGACTTACCGGATGTCTTGCGGCACTCAACAAATTCATATCCAGATCCGGGGATAATAATAGACCATTCTTCGAGTGTATCAAAGGCAAGGGCATCTGCAAAAGAACCGGGAAGACCAATTATGTGTGGACGGACGCTTGCCAAAAGGCGTTCGAAGATATAAAGAACTACCTCAGTAATCCCCAGATCCTGTCAAAACCGGTGCCAGGAGAAAAGCTATACCTATACTTGGCAGCGTCAGAGGTAGCCATAAGCTCAGCTTTGGTGCGTGCAGAAGGCAAGACACATCTCCCGATATACTATGTTAGCCAAGTGCTGCATGAGGCAGAGCTACGATATTCCCCAATGGAGAAGTTGGCGTATGCACTAGTGATGAGCGTGCGGAAACTCCGACCATATTTCTTCGACCATCAAGTGGAAGTTTTGACAACATTTCCCTTGAGGCAAGTCTTACATAGACCCGATACTGCCGAACGATTATTAAAGTGGTCACTAGAGGTTAGCCAGTATGGTATAACATACGCACCCCGAACAGCGATCAAAGGGCAGGCTCTGGCAGACTTCATAGTAGAGCTAACCTACCCTCAAGATCCGACGAGAGGACGTATTTACCCATGGCACCTCTACGTGGACGGCTCAGCAACAAGTTCCGCAGCCGGAGCGGGTGTCGTCCTGGTAAGTCCCGACAAACAAGTGTTCACCTCAGCAATAAGGTTTGACTTCCTAGCAACCAACAATGAAACCGAATACGAAGCACTTATTGCGGGGTTGAGACTATCGTTAGTTGTGGGGGCAACCAGACTTCAGATTTTCGGAGATTCACAGCTAATCGTATCTCAAGTTCGAGGTGAGTACAAGGCAAAGGACCGACAAATGATCATCTACCAAAGGATCGTTGCGCACCTGATATCAAAATTCGAGCAAGTTCACATTGACCAAATCCCCCGGTTAGAGAACACCCAAGCAGATGCTTTAGCCCGGTTAGCTACAAGCACCGGAGAACCAAGTATCTCAGAAGTGGTGGTCACAAAGCTAACTAATCCTTCAACATTTGATTATGTTAATCAAGTGTTGAGGAGGGGGCAACAAATAATCAATAGCCAACAATAGTCTACAAATGATTGGCGAACACCTATCAAGAAATACTTGTCCAACGGAGAACAGCCAGGAGATTCATGGGAAGCACGACGAATTGTGAAACAAGCTGCTAGATACACAATGGTCGAAGGACAATTATACAAAAGAGGAATCTCACTTCCATTACTCAAGTGCCTTTCCTCGGAAGAGGGTCAAAAGGTGTTGAAAGAAATCCATGAGGGGATATGTGGAAGCCATGCTGGGGGGCAAGCCTTAGCCTATAAAACTATTAGGCAAGGTTACTATTGGCCAACCTTACGAAAGGATGCTATCAGATATGCTAAGAGATGCTTGAAGTGCCAACAGTTCGCTCCGAGTATCCACACCCCAGCACAAGAGTTGAAATCAGTATATAGTCCATGGCCATTCGCTAAATGGGGTATCGACTTGATTGGCCCATTCCCTCCCGGGAAGGGTGGGGTAAAATTTGTAGTGGTGGCCGTGGACTATTACACTAAGTGGGCCGAAGCTGAAGCACTAACGACGATAACCCAAGAAAAGATGATAGGCTTTATTTGGAAGAACCTGGTATGCAGATTTGGGTTACCACAGTCGATAGTCACGGATAATGGGAGGCAGTTCGATGGAAGTAGGTTAAGAGACTTTTGCACATCTTGGAACATCAAGAAACATTACTCCACACCATATCATCCTCAATCAAAAGGACAAGTTGAAGCAGTGAACAAAATTTTGAAACACATCCTAAAGATCCGGTTAGAAGAAAAAAAGGGCAGTTGGGCCGACGAACTTCCGGAAGTCTTATGGACTTACAGAATGTCCTACATAACAAGTACCGGGGAGACACCGTTCACAATGGCTTACGGAGTTGAAGTAGTCATCCCAGTAGAGGTCCAACATCGGACATGGAGGATAATCGAATACAATGAGGAAGCAAATGAAGATGATATGGCGGTAGAAAAAGACTTGATTGAAGAAAAAAGAACCTCGACAGAATTGAGGAATGCAGTCTATAAGCGACGAGCCGAGAAATACTACAACTCGCAGGTAAAAGATAGAAAATTCCAAATTGGCGACCTGGTGTTGCGAAGGATATTAGCAGTCCCGACTGGAGTATTTGGTCCGAAATGGGAAGGTCCGTTCAAAGTAACAAAAAGTTGGCCAAATGGGACGTATGACCTGGAGGATATGCAAGGTAACTCTTCGGCATACACGTGGAATGCGACACATCTCAAGAAATTCTACCAATGAAGACTTATGTAAATTTTTCAAGAAAACCTTGCTTGTCCAGCATGTATAGGGGCAAGCAGGTCCATAATAGATGGAGACAAATCTGTAAAGTTATTATTCTATTGAATAGAGAGGTTTCCTTTCAAATTGATGTATCAAAAGATGTCTCAAGTTATAAGCTCTCAAGACTTACAAGTCCACAATAAAGGCAAGGTATTGAGACTAACCCTTAGGTTATGCCATTTAAAGGAAGTCATTGCCGATCAATAAGCCTACATCCAAAGAGATGGAAAATGAGGTGTAAATTCGCGATTCCATAAAAGGAAAAGTAAGACGAATCAATTAAAACACCGTACATAAAAAATGAGCACTAAATAACTAAGACAAAAGCATCGACAACAAAGCAGGTACGAGCAAATCCAATAAAAAGAAAAACTACAGGTTCATTAACATCAAGGGGAAGTTCAAGTACATATGGAGCGTCTTCGAGGGCGTAAGAAGCAAAAAGTTGCAAAAGGAGAAAATGCAAAAACAAAGAAGCAAAAAAGTTGCAAAATCACTTTACTGGTCGCCATGCTGGTCGCCCACCTGGTCGCCAGCCTGTTCGCCGCCCTGGCCCACGGGACCGATGCCCTGCTCGCCTGCCTGGCGGCCCATCTGCTCACCGGTGCCTGAGGGAGAAAGACCTGGAAGGACTTCAAAAGGGGATAGACCCTCAGTGTCCACCATCGCATCGTCCTCAGCATTAATCTGAAGAGGCGGATAGTTTCCACCAATGATCTTGAGCGTTGGAGGTACAACACTTAAATCAACTCCCATCTCCTCGAGATCCCCGATATCCACTACCAAACCTTCCTTGAGAGGGCGTTCAGTAAGAAAATCAGTGAACTCTTTCTTCAGCGCCGTCCAAGGATCTTCGTTCTCACTAACAGCATGATGATAGGCTCTCAGATTCTCAGCAAAGGCATAAACGAAGCCGAAGTCGGAAGACTAGGCTCGAATATTAGCAACAGCCTCGGTGGTATAGCAGTCAGTGTGAGCCGCTTTGTGCTCGGCAAGTTGGGTCTGAGTAGCTTGGAGTTCATTCTCCAACTCGGTAATCCTCCCCCGAGCCACTCTGTTCTCTTCCAACTGAGCACGCAAGCTCGTCAACTCAGCTTGTAAACTCTCAGCCTCGGCTTGGGCCCTCTCAGAATTGGCAATGGCCGACTTTTCAGCATCCAAAGAGGCCTTGGCTTTGGCCTCTGCCATAGCTATCTTCTTCTTAGCTTCATCCCTCTCCTTCCTCGCACCATTTATCAGCACCACGTAAGCCTTTTCTAAAGTCACGGCTTGCTCAAGGGCGCGCTGAGCACTGAAAAGAGCACCACTCGTATGATGCATGACCGTACGGATATTATCCGTCATTGACTGGCACTGAATGATGTCTTCTTGAGGCTGAGACCAGTGTCGAACGGTAGATTCAACGGTAAGATGAGTGGAGCCCTTGAGCTCGGTGAGGGACTTCGGAGGCCGGGCAAGTGCGAAATGATGTACAGTGGCACTCCGGTGTTGGTAACGTGAGGGATCGTACCTGAATAAAAATTCAAAACAAGTCTAAAACAAATCCGAAAATTGTTCGAAGTATAAGTATGTTACAAGACTGAAGAGTATTACCCTGCTGCTCGATCCTGATCCCATCCAAGAATCGAGACATCCGACAACTGCCCAACAGATCGTATGGGGGCAGGAACGGAGGAAGTGCCAACAGGGGCAGGAAGGGTTGACTCCGGAGTCTCGACCCGGCCCGAGCCTCCTGGGGCTGAAGATCTTGTAGTTCTGGCCCTCTTGACGGCCTCACCTTCACGCTCAATGCGTGAACCATCTCCCCGGAGCACTCGCCGGTTACCACCGCTCGGAGAATCACTCGGAGCTTGACGATCCTCGGTACGAGGAGCCCGAGGGGCGGCGGATCGGGTATTCGGCCCGGTACCACCGGTCTTCTTGGTAGTCTTAGCTGCGACTTGAGCGGCTAACACCACGGATGGGGGATCCCTCTTGGTACGTGCCATCCCAAATTTCTGGTTTAGAGTCTTGAAAGATGGAGGGATGGCGATGGACACTTCAGGAACTGCAAGCATTAAGAGGCAAAAAGAGTTAGAACTTTCATGAAATCTCAAAGTCAAAAAGCACTAAACAAGAAATCAAAATAGTTATACCTGCGGGACGAACAACCTGAGCTCGCAGATGGTGAGGAGTGGTGATTAACCCCGAGGCAACGCGGCAACTGAATTTGTTTAAATACTCAAAAGTTCTGTCCTTCTTGTTCCTGCGGCAAACAAGAATGCAGGTGAACTTGAACTCCTCAGACAAGCTAGTCTTCTTCCAACGCTGAGGGATCAAGCCTGTAGACACAAACAACAAAGAATGTCAGATATTGTAACAAGAGTGGAATCTAAAGTGCAAACGAATCCTACACTGTAACTCGCCAAACTCAGTAGGGGACATTATACGTCCCCCGAGACCCTCGTTGTTATCAGGAGCCCGCCAGCCACCACCAATGAAAAAGAATTGTTCCTTCCAGTCTATCACTTTATTGGGCAGTCCCTCAAGGATCTTCATATCGCTCCTCGCCTTAAGGTAATAATAACCCTGGCCGTCCTCAGAGCACTTGCTAAGGCAGAGGGTGTAATTCACCTCTTGAGGAGTCAGGCAATTCTTGTACTTCTCCAAGGCAAAAACCGTGCAGAGTGATATTAGGTATGTCCATGCGTTGGGGGTCAGCTGTGTGATCGCTAAACCCGTCGTCTCCAAAAAGCGCCCGATGAGGGGGTGAAGGGGTAACGTCACACCAGCAGCCAAGGTATGCACGTTTATGGCTGTTAATCCTTCTGGGGGACAGTCAGCTCTTTTTTTCTCCCGAGGAGCGTACATCGTGACGTCGCAGGGGATGTGATATTCCCTTCGGATGTGGTCAAGATCGTCCTCGTCAATGACACTCACTACGGTATTCACCTTGTAGTTTGTGCGGTCACCTTGTTCAAGTTCCCGATACTGCCGAGGAGGAGTCGGGAAATCGGCGGCATATCGCTCGTAGTATGCTCTCCAGTCGAACTCATGTGCAACGCCTTCGGGAATGGACCTCTCGGACATGTGAGGTTGAGGGAAGCTAACAGATTCGAACCACTCAGTAATAGAGTCACCGCTATCGTCGCTACTAGAGAGCGTCTCTACATCCTCCGTATCATCCCCCTCTGGGCGAGCAACGGGATGCTCGATTTCTTACTCGCCCAGCTGCTCGCCGGGATGCTCGCCAGCCTCCTCGCTGGCTTGCTCGCCTCCTTTCTCCAAAAGCCGATTGACCTCTTCATCCGCAGAATCAGATCCCGCCAAATGGACCGAGGATAAGCCCGCGATCGGGCCACCTTCCTCTATGTTCTCCACCATTGGTCGTTTGCCCGGATTCCGGTGAGAGATCGTCCGACTCGAAGATGACTACATGGATTCGAGAAGAAATAAGAAAAGATAAAGTTGACCCTAGGGTGTGTTAACTATGGATTGCGGGCGTCATCAATGAGATTTCGGTCAGAAATTCCGGCAAAGAATCCGATGAACAAATACACAAAATGGACATGCAAAAATTAAAAGAAAATGAAGGTAATGTAAAGAAAAGACAAAAGGAATCGAGGAACTACCTGGGACGTTAAGTCACAAAACCGTTCGCTGGAATAATGAAGATTGCTAAAGTCGTCGGGAAAAGCTCAAGGATTGAATCACCGGAAATTTCCAGAGAGTAATGGTAAATGAAGAGGAAGATGAATAGTAGCTGAGGAACTCTATTTATACATTCGGGTCAAAGTGAAAGAGGGAAACAAATTTCAGGGACTTGGTTGCAAAATATTTGAAAAGTTTCTGAAAAGGCACGCGTTTTCATGCGACTGATTGGCACATGAAACGAGGAGGAGCCTCATTTTCCGGAGCGTCACCTTAAATGCCGAAGAGAGAGAGAGCGAGCAGGAGGGCGAGCATCAAGGCGAGCACCATGTTTCTCGCTAAGTTGCTCGCCCAATTGCTCGCCCAGTTGCTCGTCTACATGATAAAGATCAACTCCAGTATATACTTCGATGTCAAATCAAAGCATATACTGAGGGGCAAATGTTGATAAAAGGATCTAAGCCTGAGGATTAGATAATAAACACGCAGGAGTAAGTAAGCTGCTCGCCCGTATGCTCGCCTGGGTGCTCGCCGAAATGCTCGCCCGAGCCCAGAGGTGTCGAAGTAACAAGCCTACATGGCCACTCCCCAGTTGCTCGCATCAATGCTCGCTGGCCTGCTCGCCAGATTGGTCGCCCGGAGCTCTGAGTATAACAAAGTAACAAGCCTATGAAGCCAGGACTAGGTTGCTCGCCTTGATGCTCGCCCGCCTGCTCGCCTCCATGCTCGCCTTCAGCCTGGATACGACAAGGCAGCAAGCCAATAGGATAAGCCTATGTTGCTCGCCACAATGCTCGCCCCTTGCCAGTCCCTTCTTCGAAGGAAAGAAGACACAAGATGTCTAAGGAACCTGTATGAAGGGTCCGGGTCATTTAAGGCTAAAGTTAGTGGAGCAAAACTTTGAGGGGGTGACAAGTGGAGGACACTTGTCACCCCCAGAGACCATGTGGCTTAAAAAGATGCCACCTCACTAAATAGAGGGTATAAATACTTGTAATAATCACATTTGTAAGGATCTGAAATTTAAAAAACAAAGAGCTCACTTACAAAATTCCTCTCTCTATAATTCTCTCTACATTTCACTTAATAATTCCAATTATCATCTTTTAATTATTGTTTGAGTGATTTCCATAGATCAATTAGCCACATAACATTACAATTAGTAAAATCATTCAACAATAGTATCTTATTCTTGCCTGATACAAAAAATTCTTGTCTGTTACTTTGTCCAAGTTGAGATTATGCACAGGGGTTTAGAGGATTTTTATAAATGAATATAGAAGCGAATTTTTGAAATATTTTATTTAGCAATTAGAAAATGTGGAATCAATTGAATGCTTATTGAAAAAATTTGTAATTCTTGTTCATAATTATCACTTGACGCACAACTTATTAATCTATTTTTCAGCTAAGATAGTTTCTTGAGTTAGTCAGTGGTCATGGCTGTGGCTTTTGTAATGTCTTTCAATTACCAAAAAATTCTTACTGTTAGTTTGATAGAGGAGGCACATCTTGGTAAGATTTAATGGTTTGTTTATTGGCACAGGCCTAATATAAGGGATCCATAAAATTTAACAATAAGAGTTACTGAGTTCATTGATCTAACAAATTTCATCTGTAGTAATTGGCTTACAAGAATTCTAATCTTATTTACGGTTTGAATAATGCACTTCTTAGGATTGGAAGGCATTAAGATTAAACCATCAACATTAAGAATACAAATATCAAATGATGAGCCAAAAAACCTCGTTCCAGAACTAGAACAATGAATGTAACTTGATAGCACATGACGTGGTTATCTGAACTGCAATATTAGCAATTTATATATATATATATATATATATATATATATATATATATATATATATATATTGTCTCTATTTTTCCAACATTGAAAATGAAAAGTTTGAGTTTAGGTTGTTTCATCTGGTAATTTAGCTCTGTATTGGTGGAAGCTGTTGAAGCAATTATAGTCTACTTTTCTATTTCTAGATTGTTATGCCACATGGAATGTATCTATGTTTGTTTATTTTAAGTCTCTAGCTTTCCAGACATATGCAGCTGTAAAGTAGTATCATCTTGTCTTTCACATCATTCACTCCTTTTTCTGTCAGCTCCATCATTCCGCTGATTTGAAGTTATTGGGGCAACCATGATTAAAGAAGGGATCGAAGATTGGCAAAGAAAGAAACAGGTATGTTCATAGCTAATCTTGAATCTTGATTAATGATTTCTTACTAATATTTTTTGAACAAAATTGATTAATGAAATTGAATTAAGTTATCTTAACACATGTTTAAATCCTTTATGACGAATAAAATGGTGCAGTGTTTAAGCACACAACTTTAGTTGAGGAAACCTTAATTTTCTACCACATTTACTTATAAAGCATAAAAAATATAATAGTTCCATGCTCAAGTATTAATAAGAACATAATGATTTGATATAACTTGTATTTTAAAATAAAATTTTACTAATATTAACTTTCAGGTTTCTAGTCTTAAGTTTCTGTTGGTTTGTGAATCCATTGTTGCTGCTTGTGGCCTAATTTTTAGTGGAATCCTTGTATACTATTTTTTAATTATGTTTCATGTTTGTAGATGTTTTACCATATCCCTTATCATGCACTGAAGATAAGTAAATAATACGTGAATTACTTCAATGCTGCACCTCATTTATTTCTTCAACATTGTCTCTCTCTGGAGCTTCGCTGCTTCTTCAGGGTTTTCTCAAGCTAAGAGCTTTTTGAGGTATTCGTGATTGTTGTTATTCATTTTCTGCCTTTTGAGTCTTTTTGAGGTATTCGTGATTGTTGTTATTCATATGAATATTTTTGTTCGAACCACTGAGTTTTTGGGCACTAATTTGAGAAAAACTCAAATTGAAAATGTTTTGGGATTTCTTATACACAGAAATGCAGAATGTGGTGAATGGTGCTTTAATATTCATATGATGCAATAACTATTTCTAAAGAAGCTTGAGAAGTGAAGACTCTAGAGTATGTGCATTTTGGTTATGTTTTTTTTTTCTTTTTTTAAAATTAAATATAAATTTACGTACTGATTGACTGTAGTATTTCAGCTCAGTTACACAATGATCTTACTAAAAGATAGGTATGTGGCTACACATGTTTTATGTCCATTTTAAGTGTTGTGCAGTGCTGCAAGAATGAAATAATGTGGTCAGATTATTTTTTTTCTAACAGTCACAGCCTTGCTATGTAGATTATTTTTTATGTTCATTTTAAATGTTGTGCAGTGTTTCAAGAACGAAATAACAATTACTAATGTTTCAGAAGAGAGTATCAGTTCTTAGCTTATCAGGTGGTTATATTTTGTTTCTAATGATCATTCATTATTGTAAATAGAATCAATTATATTGTTAGTTCTAATGTGGTCAATTATTTATCAATTTTTTTGTAGGAATGATTTGATTTGGAATAGAAGATGAGGTATGGAAGCAGATGACACTGGAACTAGTAGCTAGGTTATTCATCATCAGTTGATTTTAACCATCCTTTACTCATTTTAATGTTTGTATTTTAATAGTTTCCACAGAAGAACTACTCTAGAAAAGAAATTGATGATGAGCGGGAGGAATGGGATATTTGTGTTTCTGAATACATGGACAACTAATTTACTAGAAGTGGTCAGAAGTTGAAGTTGATCGATTGCTTTTTTATTATTTTGAACATGTTGAAGTTGGAAGATTTGAAGTTGAAGTTGGAAGATTAGCAAAATGTTATTAAAATTGGAAGATTTGTCGATTGTCGTTCGAAAACTATGTATGAATTAATGTGGTTTTTGAATTGTGGAGATATTTATGATGATTACATTCTTATTGGTTCTTAATTTATGGCATGAAAAATATCTATATATAATATTAATAAGCTACGACAATAGAAATAAAAAAGAGTAAAATATAGTTTTGACAACGGATTATATTTAAGACAACGGGTATATACCATCGTTGTAAATATTTAAGACAACGGGTATAAAAAGTAAAAATTACGGACAAAATGCGTTGTCGTAGGTATTTACCACAACGGTTTTAAAATTCTATAACAAAGGTTATACACCGTTGTCGTAAACACTTAAGACAACGGGTATAAAAGGTAAGCACAACAGTAGTTATCAGTTGTCATATGCTTAAGACAACGGTTAATAAACAGTAACGACAACGGGTATTCACCGTTGTCATAAATACTTAAGACAACGGTGAGAAACCCGTTGTCAAAAGTCTGGACCTACCACAACGAGTCGATCCACAACGGTGGAAAACCACTTACGACAACGGGAGTCCTTTTCTGGCATAGTGTAGTTTGGTTCGCATGTTTTATACTTTTTGAAATTAGTCCTATACGTTTAAAATTATTTTGCTTTTATATAGTATATTACCGGTTATAATAGGTTGTGTAGTTGATTGTTTCCACATAAAAATATAATATAATTTTATATGTGTCAACTTTGTAATTAATTTTATTTTATTTTGATTGTTGATCGGGTCGGGCTTATTAAGGTGGAGATGAAATAACTTACAAGTTCAAAGGTTACACACAATGAAGAAAACCCTAAATCAAAGGAACTAAAGTGTTGTGTGTGATTTAAACTGACAGCAATTGGGGGAGTGATTCAAGCATGATGTTTTGCAATCCAAGTAGAAAAGAAGACACTCCTCCTTTGTACGGTAAGATTCTTGACATTTTTGTTTTTTTGTTTTTAGGGTTTACACCTTTTTGAAATACGATGTAAAATTAAGGCTCGACATTTATTTGTAGAAATCAAGGCTTTGAAAGAAAATATAATTGATAACATAGTTGGCACATATAAAATTAAATTATATTTGCAGGCAACCGATTACACAACCTATTGTAACGGAAAAATATACTAAAAATAAAATAATTTTAAACATATAGAACCAATTTCAAAAAATATAAAATAGGTGGACCAAATTCAAAATTGTGTCAACTTATTAGACATATAAAAATATAATCCCTATAATTTATTTACTATAAGATCCATAAATTTATGGAAGCATAATCTTGTTAAAAAGAAAAATTAGTCAAATACGAAAGTAAAAGTACCTATTTTGTGTACGAATTAGTAAATACGAAATCGATGTGTATTGTGGTGTTAGCCGATTTGAGATCAATTGCAGTACTTAATTGAGGATTAATTGTTTGTCAATTAATTTTCTTTAAAGCAAAAAAAAAGTATAATTAAAGCTTGAATTCAACTAGTTTAAAATTAGATAATATTACTGAAAATTTTAATATACTTGAGCTTGAACTCTTTCGGGTTCAATGTGAATCATAATCAGACAATTTAAAAGGCCCTCTTAAATATTTAAATAATTCAGAGAATTTAAATTTCAAATGGTAGAATTTCATATTAGGACCTAAATTTTAAGGTAAGTCTCAATTTAATACTTCAATTTTAAAGTGTCTTAAATTAAGATCTACATTTTGATTTTTTTTCCTCAAATTAAGATATAATTTTAATATCTTTGACTCAATTCAAGGCTCGGTCCATTTATTATTATTTCAATTTAATTTGTTATAAGAAACTTAAAACATAATAATATTTTATTATGAATTACAATTTAAAATATAAAATTAAAAAGTTATAATTTTTATTTAATATTCATATTTGGTGTAATTATTTTTTTTCAATTTATTGTTCAACCAGAAAAAATAAATTTTAAAATATATTTAATACTTGCATAAAATTTTATTTATTTATTTTTAGTTAGATATGTTATACCTAAAAAATAATTGAATACAAAAATATTATTATGTTAGTGAAGCTTTTAAAAAATAAAGATAAATGGATAGAACCTTGAATTGAGACAAAGATATTAAAATTTGATTTTAAATTAAGAAAAAAATTAAAATGTAGATTTTAATTTGAGACACTTCAAAATTAAAGTCTTGAATTGAGACTTGCCTTAACATTTGAGCCCTAATATGAAATTCTTCTAATTTCAAATTATTTTTAACAATAAATAATATACGAAAACGGATCATCTCATGTACTGAAATTAATTGCGCAGTTAGAGAATCGTTGAATTACACACCCATTGTAACGTGTACCATGCGTGCAGCAGTAGAATTGGCAGGCCTAAACTAAAGGTTAAGATTGTAATTAACAATATTTGCTTTTATACATGTAAAAAGAACTTCTCTGAATTTGTCGTAACGTCATAAGAGATGCAAACTAGCTCTGCCCAATCCATTTATTTATGATGATCCTCCACTAGCTTTATGTAAAAAGTATTTGATTTTGGATTTTAAAATTCAATCAACTAATTTAATTACAAAAAACTTACTTTTCAATGTCGATTTTTTATAGTATAAAAAATAAAAAATAAATTCAGCATTAAAATTATAAGTGATACATCGTCACTCTAAACAATATTATGAACCTCAAAACTCAATAAAGTAATATGAATGCGTAATATAAATTAAAAGACATCACTTATTAGTTCAAATTGGTGATCCTTTTTTAAAAAAATTACAAATTTTTGAAAAAAAAAAAATCAAACACTTTTTCAATTTTCACTATATTCGAACAAAATTGAGAAAGTAAGAAAATTTTGAAAAAAATATTGAATTAAAGACAGTGTATTCATCGGGATAATGTATTATTCAATTTAGCTAGTATCAATAATTAGGGCCTTGATGAAAATAAATTATATATAAGTGGACTTGGTGGTGGGCTTTATTGAAATAGAAACTAAATTAGATTGGGCTTGTATCAACATCATATAAATTTGTAGTTCAATTAATCTCCTACAATATAGCTCCTTGTTTCTTCGAAGAGAAAAGTGAAGTTTGCAATCACGATATGGTTTTCTAAATTGTATGGCTTAATTGTAAATTAAATACCACCTTTTAGCGAATTGTAACTTAATTTAACGCAAATACTTGTATGCATACAAGTGCATACTATGCACTTGTTTTTGGGCCGAATTTGGGCCCAATTCAATTACAATTTTAATTAAGGCCCGATTTCTTCACTAATTTAATAAACACGCGGATCCTTCATACCCGTTTTCATTTTTGTTGGATACTATTTTCACTTCAGCTTTCAAATCATTTCCTTCTCTCTCCCACGATCTTCTCTCTTTTTTCTTCTCTGGAATATCAAAATTCTCTCTCGCGATTCCATTGTCTACGGTTACCGAACTTCATTTTGCGTGATATCGGTTTTTCGAGGTTTGTTTGTTGTTTTTCAAGTGTATCCAC
Organism: Prunella vulgaris; assembly: GCA_026898435.1. Classification (NCBI taxonomy): domain Eukaryota; kingdom Viridiplantae; phylum Streptophyta; class Magnoliopsida; order Lamiales; family Lamiaceae; genus Prunella; species Prunella vulgaris. The sequence continues at coordinate 1,301,739 of JAPKLY010000041.1, forward strand.
ATGTTTTTTCACTATTATTTTATAAATCATGGAGAAAATTTATTTTTTGAGTATTTAGATGTGTTTTTGTTGTTGTATGTTGTCGATTTTAGGGTTAAATCATGAAGAAGAGAAAGAATATTGATTCTGAAAATGTTCCAAAGGAAAAAATTGTCTACCATAGGCGAAAATTTCTGAAATCGTCTGAAAATATTGTTAAGGATATTGTTCCTTACGTTCCTGGTACTGATAAACCTCAGAAAGAGTTGGAGAAACAATTTTCTGTTGTTTCTGTGAAGAAGGAGAAGAAATCTGATAAAGTTAAAACTCGCTGTGAAGATTCGAGTCAAAAGTATGTGTTCCTTTTTATTTCTGTTGTGTTTTTATTCTTTGTTTTTGTATTTTGTTAGAATATTAATGTTTGATCATGTTTTAATTTAGGGTATTCAATTTTGTTCTGTGTGTATTCATGTTTTAACTTAGGGTATTATTTTTTGTTCTTCAGGTATTCATTTTTTAACTTAGGGTATTATTTTTTGTTCTTCAGGTATTCATGTTTTAACTTAGGGTATTATTTTTTGTTCTTCAGGTATTCATGTTTTAACTTAGGGTATTATTTTTTGTTCTTCAGGTATTCATGTTTTAATTAGGGTATTGTGTTTTAATTGGGTATTTATTTTTTAACTTAGGGTATTTATGTTTTAACTTAGGGTATTTATGCTTTAACTTATGGTATTTATGTTTTAACTTAAGAATATTTCAATACATGTAGTGTATTGTACAAGGTATTTATGTTTGAAGTTAGGGTATTTTTTTTTTTTGTTTGGGTATTAATGTTTTTACTGATGGTTTTTGTTTTTTTCTTTAAGTATTTTTGTTTTAACTTAGGGTATTAATTTTTTGTTATAAGGGTATTATTTTTAATTGGTTGGGTATTAATTTTTATTCTTTAGGTATTAATACTTGTTCTTAGAGTATTTTTCTGTTTATTTTATTGATTAGTTTATTTAAATTTATGTTAATGTATTTTTATATCTTTATTTATTTGTTATATTTATAATTATATTGTTATTTGTGCAGCAATTTTTTAACGCAGTGTAGTCCCGGTTCATTGGCTCTATTGATTGGATCCTTAAATGATAAACAAAGAGAAGCTGTTGAGTCTATTGGGTTTGGTGGTTTACTTGATTTGAAGATTACTAAAATTTTTAGTAAAGAGATATTTTTGTTTTTAGTAGATAATTTTAATGGAAGCAGACTGATGTTTACATTGGATCAATTTAGGCATTTTTCAGTTAGTGCTGATGATGTATATGATGTTCTAATGATCCCAAGGAATGAAGGCAACGATGTTCCTGTCTACTCAAGATCAGATGATTTGTCTGCGTTTGTTTCTTTTGGGGAGAGGTATGGTATTGCTACAAGAACTCAGATTTGGAAAATTCCTCCTATTATTTTGGAAAAGTGTGGTGATGGTGGTGATGATTTTAAGAGAATGTTTGTTCTCTATTCCTTATGTTGTTTTCTTTGTCCTTCTGCCAATAAAACTATAAGCTCTTATTTTTTTAAAGCTTTAGAGGATGTTGTTAGTATTTCAAAATATGATTGGTGTACATTTGTATTGAGGAGGTTATGTGAATCTGTTTTGACGAATCGAAATAATGGTGTGAAGAATATTAGTGGCTGTGTTGTTATTTTGCAAATTATATATTTGCATCGTTTGAAGTGGAGAGGTGTGTGTCAGCCTAACTCGATCACATTGATCAAGCATTGGACTGATGAGAAAATTAGGGAGAGGTGTACACAAGAGGCTCTTGGTGGACAGTATGGTTCTGGTGAATTAGTTGTTGATGTTTATCCTTTATCTGTCAATGGAATCCTGAAGAAATCAGAGGCTCAATCAAAGGCTCATGAGAAGAAAAAGGTTGGTGATGATTCATTTAAGGTATGATTCATTTCATCTTTGGGTATTAATATATTTCTCTTTGTGTATTAATCAGTGGCACTTGAGGTATTTTTATTTTCTCTTAAGGTATTTTTTTTTATTCAATTGTAAAAATATTTCATTATTTTTTTTGTAATTTTATTTCAGGATTTAAAAGTGCTTTTGCAGTCAATTGAACAAGATGCAAGAGATTTTTCTTCGAAATTTATGGTTAAGGTTCAGAAGCTGTTGGATTACATTGACACTGCGAATTCAAATAGCTCAAAGTTGGAATCTACGAGTGGATCTGATGTTTCAGAAACTCAAAAAAAAATTATGAATCCAAAGCTTCATCGTTATGTTGATACACTTGTTAAGTATGTGACGATGATGAAGGATTTGGCTTCTTCAGCTCCAAGTTTTGAATTGCTTACACCTGAGAAAGTTGTTTATGCAACCAATTTAAGTGGTGATGAAGATATTTGGTTTCCTGAGGGGAATTATGTTGATATTGTTGGAGATGGTGTTCATCTTGAGAAAGGGAAGGAGGTTTTAGGTAGAGAAGAAATTGATAAAGAAGGTAATGTGGGTTTGAAGGAAGGGAATGTTGAGTGTTCAAATTTAGAAAAAGTAGATCAGCGTAATGAGGCTGGAGAAGAAAATACAGTGAAGGTAGGTAATGAGGTTGTGAAAGAAGGAAGTGATGAGGGCAAGGGTGAAGGAAAAAATGTAGAAAAAGAAAGAATTGACAGTTTGAATGATCAACTTGTTGTTGAGAATGCACCAATAGGAAGTGATGAGGGCAAGTGTATTGATGTTGAGAATGTACCAAAAGAAGCAATTGAAGGTGTGGATCAAGGAATTGATGTTGTGATAGAAGTAAGCAATGCTGATAATGTTGGTAAGGTTGCTGAGGTTCTTTCGGAGAAAAATGTTGAGAAAAGTGTGAAAGGGAAGGAAATTGTGATTAGTGGAATTGGTGAAGGAAATCCTGTAGAAGTGAATTTGTTACAGTTGGAAAGTGAGGTTGATGATTTCTTTATGATCCCTGTGGATGTTGATGTACCTGTGGAGGTTGATGTTCCTGTGGAGGTTGAAGAGGATTTGGTAGGGAAGGTTCTGGAAAAGTTTGAGAGAGTTGGTGATGTCTCTGTTATTGATGTTGGTTCACAGAGTACTCCAAAAGATCTTGTAGTTTTGAAAGGGAAGGACAGTGTTGATGAACAGCTTGATAGTGCAATAAAATCCATTAGTGTGAAGAGGAAAGATGCAGGTGATGATTTGGGTAGTTTGTTTTGGAAGATTAATGCTGATAATGGATATGTTTCGAAATTGGTTACGAAACATAAAAAAATCTTGAAGAATATGTTCCAAACTCATTTGGAAGTTGTTGATTTTTGTTTCTATGAAGGGAAGGGTGTTGTTCAAGTGTAAGTAGTCTTTTAATATTTGTATTTAAATATATATATTGAGTGTTTTTATTTTTAAACTGTGTGTTTGTCTTCTTTTAGGGACAATTATTATGATCATAAACATCATATTTCTATTTATAAGGATGGGATGATGACATTGTTGCCGAATGAAGAGATTGATAGTTCTATTATTAATGCGTGGTGTTTGGAGATTAATGGTGAAATTATCTCTGATGGTAGGCGGAGCAAATTTTGCTTTAATATCAATCACAGTGTAAGTTTTTTTTTGTTTTAGTGTTAGTTTTTATTAATTGAAGTTCCAATATGTAAGATTTCAATGAAATATACTCTATTTGTGTTTTTCTTCTTTTTGTTCTGTGTTTTTATTGTTTCTGTTTTTGTATTTCTTAGGGTATTAGTATTTTGTGTTAGGGTATTTATGTTTTAGCTAAGGGTATTAATTTTTGTTCTTAGGGTATTTATGTTTGTTCTTCTGGTAATATAAATTGTTGATGGGGTATTATATTTTCTACTAGGAATATTACTGTTTTCTTCTTGGAGTAATATTAGTTGATCTTCAATTATATTGTTAATTCTTATTAATAGAAGTTCAAATATGAAAGATTTGAATGAAATGTAATATATTTGTGTTTTTTCTTCTTTTTTTTATTGTTTCTGTTGTTGTTATTGGTAGGGTATTTATTTTTTAACTAAGGGTATTAATTTTTGTTCTTTGGGTATATATATTTGTTCTTAGGGTAATATAAGTTGTTGATGGGGTATTATAATTTTGTACTTGGAGTATTACTATTTTTTTTATTGATGTATTGTTAATTGATTTTTTTTTTTAAAACAGTATTTGTTGGCACGCGTGATAGTAGATAAAAAACCAATTGGCGATGTTTATGATGATATTTGTGGTACCTGGAATGAGTGGGTATCTCTTTATGAAGGCTCATTTTTTAATGCAGATATGGTTAGTTTTTATAATATCATTTTCTGCTTTTTTTAAATAAATATTTTTCGTTAATCAATGTTTTAATAATTCTTTTTTTTTTGTCTTTCAGATCTTTGTTCCGTTTTGTATTCATGAACATTATCTTGTTCTTGCAATTAACTTTGTTGACTCTATGGTACATCTGTTGGATAATATGAAGCACGAGGAACATGTCACTGTTTATTATCAGTCTGCTAAAGTATTGGTAAATTATTAAAGAGTTTTTATCTTATTTTTTTATATCTTTTTTTGTTTTTGTTGTATTATTAATCAAATTTTGTTCTATTTGGTTGTTTTATAGTTCAACATGATGTCAAAGTATCTGATATCTTGGAATCATCCAAGAGCAGATTTTACAAAGTGGAAATTTGATCAAGTTCAGTTGAAATGGCAGACAGGAAAGGCTGATAGAGATTGTGGTGTGTACATGATGCACCATATGAAGCATTTCAGTGGTGTTGCATACTCTTCACCAGACATGACAAAGGTATTCTATGCTTTTTATATATTATTTAGATTGAATTTTTTGTTATTTTCTTTATTTGTAACTTTTTTTTTATTCTTTATTCATTAGGCGGCTATTCGGTTAGTTATACGGGCAGAAATTTGTGCAGTGTTCGTTCTGTCAAACTTCAATGAATCTAGGTCAAAAATCATACAAAAGGTATATGATTTTTATAACAGTAAGCCAAGTTTGATTGAGGGTTTTGCTTTAGAGAAGAAGAAAAAAGGTGAGAAAGCATTAGAAGTGAGGAAAAAGCGTACAGCTGATAACTTAAAGAGGTTGGATTCTAATTTGGGAAGAGGAAAGAGGAAAAACAATTGATTGATACACTTTGTTGGTTTTGTTGGGGTTGTTTGCTAAACAATTTGTCGTTTTTGAGGTTGTTTTAGTGGTTGGTTTGTGGTTGTTTTGGTGGTTGGTTTGTGGTTGGTTTGGTGGTGATTGGGTTTTGGACAAATATTACATATGTGTGTACATATTATATGTGTATATATTAGTGGAATAGTTTTAATTTCTTAGGGCTCATTTGGTTCGTAAGATAAAAGTATCTATCCGTCAAAATCATGCATGTTTTTGACGGATAGATACTTTTATCTTACGAACCAAACATACCCTTAGTATATTGATGTGTTTTTTGGTGTTTTTATGAATTATCCTTTTGAAATAGTTTAAATCTGTGTTGTTAATGTTATTGAATAACTAGTATATATTGTTTAGGTATTTTTTAACTTAGGGTATTATTTTTTGTTCTTCGGGTATTTATGTTTTAACTTAGGGTATTGTTTTTGTTTTTCTGGTATTCTTTTTTTAATTTAGGGTATTGTTTTTTGTTCATAGGGTATTCACGTTATAACTTAGGGTATTGTTTATTGTTCTTTGGGTATTCATTTTTCTAACTTAGTGTATTGTTTTTGTGTTTATTTTTTTTTCAACATTATTTACGTTTTTATTTATTCTTAATTATTTAATTTTGATTTTTTTTTAAATATTATAAGTACCTCAACAATAACTTTGAATAATGAATACCCAAAGTGTAATTATGAATACCCCTTGAACAATTATCAATACCTGAAGAATAACTTTGAATACCTGAAGAACAATTATGAATACTTATAGAACAATAATGAAATATTTGTATTTTATTTAATTAAATTGTCGTATCAGGTTATAAATTATATATAGCTAATTTAATTTAATAACTTACTTTTTTAAAATTCTACAAATTATGAATATTTCAAGAACCTTTTTGTGTATATGCATTTCAAAATACCTCAAGAATAAATTTGATTATCTGAAGAACATTTATAAATACGTATAGAACAATAATGAAATAATTGAATTATATTCAGTTAAATTATGGTATCATGTTAAAATTATAAATTATAAATAACAAATTTAATTTAAAAATTTGCTGTTCTAAAATTTAATCTATAAATTATAAATAACCAATTAAATTATAAATTTAATTTGAATTCAATAAATTATAGAAATTTGAAGAACCATTATTGTATATGTAGATTAAATTTATATAAACAAGAATAAGTATGAATACCACAATAACATTTATAAATAGCTCAAGAATAAAGTTGACTACCTGAAGAACATTTATGAATACTTATAGAACAATAATGAAATATTCATATTATATTCTATTAAATCATTGTATGAGGTTATAAATTATAAGTTGCTAGTTTAATTTAATAATTTGTTGTTTTAAAATTCTACAAATTATGAATATTTTCAAAAACAATTATGTGTTTATGCAGATTAAATTTATATAAACAAGAATAAGTATGAATACCCCAAGAACAATTATAAATACCCTAAGAACAATTATAAATACCTATAGAACAATTTATCAATAACACTAATGATTATGAATATAAAATTAATAGAAAATTATAAGATAATATTTGTTAATATTTATAAACAATAATACCAAAATAATTAAGTTTCAGAATTATCCCATTGTACCTAAAGCAATTAAAAAGAAACCTCTCATGAGGTAAAATAGTTATCAGTTTGACAAAATAAAAACATCAATTGTTCTTAACAGTTGCACGTATGAGTGTATCAGATACGAACTCATACTCCACCATGCTTCCAACTGTTGCATTGTTTTCAATCAGAAACCTCTTCCAGCCACTACACATTGAATACACTCCTTCTTGCCGTATCCTCACTTGAACAGTCCAAAGCCTATCTTGTTCATCTTTCAGAGTTATCTCAGATTTGTTCCTTAGTCCAGTGGCTATCATGAAGCTAATAGGAATGTCTTGCAACCAATTTATTGTTTTATATATTAATTAGATGTAAACAAGTTTTAAATTGTTTGTACATATGTGTATATGTATATAATTTTACCATCTTGTTGGCCTGGAAGTGGTAATCTTTGACCTCTTTTTTAAAAATCAGGTTCCTCTCTTCCAATGAAAGCTGGTTTTCTTCATTATCATCTTCATTAAAAGCAGGTTTATCATCCTCCCATCCTGTTAAACCCAAATTTTTAAAACACAAATGTTAGTTAATTAAAACACTTCCAAATGTATTAGAAATATGTTTTTATAATTTAGATGAATGTATGTTTCTGAAAATAACAAACCATCACTTGGGCAGTTCTTGCAGCATCCTGATTTTGAAAATACTACAACATGTAGTGTATTTGCATCAACCAGATCAAATTTCAGGCAGTCCAGTGCTTCTATATTGTTTTCTTGGACAAATGTTGGCCATCCGTCATTCAAATAATGAAAATTTCCTATCTTGTCAATACTGACCCTCCATGTTTGTCCAGGTTTGTAGCTAGCTGTTAGAGTTACCTCAGTAGAAGATTCTTCAACAAATTTTCAAAATTATCTACAAACATAGGAGGTACTCTCTGCACACAACATCAGGTAATTATCATTCAATATTCTATACATTTTTATATATTATATATTATAAAGCATTTACCAATCTTGGAAGGAAGTACTCTTCACTGAACAGTATACGAACGAAAGAAGTCATCTGTTTAATATCAAAAAATATTTAAGTTAATATTAACATGACTTATAAACCAAAATATAGTAGCTCTATAATTATAAACCAAAATAATTTAAGAGTAATATAATTATTTAAGAATATTCTATGAATACCTGAACTTTAGTTTAGTAATACCTGAAGTATAGTTTATGAATACCCTAAGAATAGTTTATGAATACTTAAAGATTATTAATTAATACCACAAGACTAATTCAAAGAACAAATACCCAAAGTAACATAATAATTTGAAGAGTAACATAATTATTTAGGAATCTTAATACCCAAAGAACAAATATTAATACTCAAATATTAATACTCAAAGAACGAATATTATACAGTATAAATCACTCTGTACTTTTATAGCTATATCATTATTTGAAGAATTTACCTGAAGAAGTAAAACTTGAGCATTTTTCATTAAATAAATTAAGTACCAGTAATATTCTACGAATAAGACAAACATGAATATACTTAAATGAACTAAAATATAGATAGATAGAGACATAGAGAGAGAGGGAGAGAAAGAGAGAGAGAGAGAGTGAGTGAGAGATAACGATGGGGCATACATGTTACCTTTGAATGTTGTCGCAGTTTTGTCGTCGAAGATTCCGGCGCTTTGAAGTAGAAGTTGACTGTCTTCTTTGTGGTCTAGGGTTTGAAGTTGAGTTTGCTTTATATAGTAGTATATTATATTATTTATATTATAATAATATTATATTTTTATTATTTTTTTATTGAACCCTACTTCGTTTATGTATGAGTATTTTTTTTATCTATTATCTGTATATTATATAATATTGTTTTGGGCATATTTTATTGTTCTACTTGTGTTATTGTGTTATTTTTATTATATTATTTATATTATAATAATATTATATTTTATTATTGATCTTCTGGTATTGATTTTTACTTCTTTGGGTATTAATCTTTGTCATACATGTATTATTAACATATTCTTAGGGTATTCATATTTGTTAATAGGGTATTCATATTTGTTCATAGGGTATTTATATTTGTTCTCAGGGTATTCATATTTGTTCATAGGGTATTCATATTTGTTCATAGGGTATTCATCTTTGTTCTTAAGGTATTCGTATTTGTTCTTAGGGTATTCTTCTTTGTTTTTAGGGTATTGCTGATATAATTAATAACAATAAATTAATAAGCATGTGAAATAATTTTAGTAAAACATAAAAAAATAACAATTTGAAATCTATATATATATGTAATACAAACAGTAAATACATTCCTATATCAAATTATATGAGGATTAAGTGTAATTGACCCATATTCTTTCATTTGAGATGTTTGTGACTTTGTTGTCTTTTTTTTTTTTCTGCTGTGGATAGCACTCTTAATCCTTTGACTTCTTTCCTTTGTTACTGAGCGTTCCGGATCGTGAATTCTGTTTGATGTTTCAGAATGACCTTCAATGTCTTCTTGCTGCTTTGAATTTCTTCCATCAAGAACTGAAAAAATCTTGTCATATCCTTCCTCTATGACTTCTCTCATTTCTTCAATATCTTCACTCATTAATATGACATTGTAGTATTTTCATATGATATCATGTCTCCAAGGGATTTTGTTTCCACAGTTTCCCCTAATTCACAAAAAATATTAGTTAGAACCTGTATAATTTACTAATACCCCATGTTGAAATCAGACACACCCAAAGAACTAAAAATAATACTTTAAGAGTTATTATAGAATACCCAACAATATAATAATCTAAGTTGTACCTGTTATCATTTGTTTCTTCAGCTGCAATCTTATTCCATACCTCTTCCTTTGCAAGTTTGGTCCATCTCTTCAAAATATAATTATCAGGTATCTTTTGTATTGAATGTACATTCATCACCCTGATGCAGTGATAGCAGAGTATTCCTATTTCTTCAAACTTCTTACAATCACAGCTGAATAGGTTCATTGCAGTGTCATACACTACTCTGTTACTTCTTCCTTCCTCATCACTCTTGACATTATAAACCAATGTTGTGTCACAGAGTTCAGCAACCAAAGAAGTTGCAAATATAGATTTTGAGAATTCTTCTTCAAATTGCTTAAATAAGCTATGGGTGTATACCTCTGCAGCATGCTTTATAATTCCTTTCATTCCAAAAGGAGATTCTGGTGTCATTCTAGAACAGTTGAATTCATCTTTTTTTTCTGTCCTTCTCCATTGACTTATTGTGTCATTGAAAATCTTGTAGAATTCTATCAAATTTGTCTGTTTGTGAGCTTTGAATCCGATTGCATGATTTGTGCTTTCACTTCTTTGTGATGATCTTATTCCAGCAGAAAATATATCCTTACTCAATGTTGTACACCATTTTTCCTTAAGACTATATAGTCTCTTGAACCAGGTATTGTTTTCCAGTCCATAAGTTGATATCATGTTTTGCCAACTGATTTCAAAATCATTCTGATCAGCAGAACCTGATAAACAATAGTTAAAAGCATTTTTGAATGGGCCATCTCTCTTAAGTTCTCCAAATCTGGAAATTGCAATTTGTTGGAGATGCCAAAGACACAATCTGTGTCTTGTTTCTGGAAAT
>JAPKLY010000041.1:1317131-1349724 GCA_026898435.1 Prunella vulgaris
TTTTACTTATGTATTTAAATATAATAAAATATTTATTTATTTTTGAAATACATTCAAACTTTTAAATTTAAACAAATTTCTAATTTTTTATATTAAATTTTTTATTTATTGTTATATTTATAATATTAATAAATTTATTTATATTTTTAGATATTTAATGATGTGGATGTTTATTTGGATGGTAGATGTGGATTTATTTGTCCACGTCATTTCTTGGGCAAAAGACAAGTTGCCCGAAGTTTAAATTACAAAAAATATGAAAGATGATGATTTATTTTGCCAAAATTCAAAAGTTTAGATTAAATTGCAATTTGCGCAAAAGTGGTGATTTATTTTGCAATTAAGTCAAATTGTAATAGTAATGAAACTATTTTTCCTTTCAAAAAAGAAAATAAAATTAAATTAGTGATTAAGTAGATAAATAGATAAAATAAATTTAATTTAAGCTTATCTCACTAAATAATTTGTCAAAATTAATGAAGCATAAATCAGCTTAAACGCTAGGCGGTTGGATTTAATTTCTATAAAATTGATTTTTTTAGAAATTTTGGTGATTAGGCGTTGTCCAGATGGGCAGAGACTGCTCCTATGCGGTCAATCGATTAGCTGTTTTTTTTCATTGTTCAATTATTAGAAATAAATAAATATTAACAAAAAATTTAAATAGATTGAAAATTCCTAATAACTCGGCTTTATCATCGCCTACGTTTGAGTCTGCCACCCGTCCTTACCCTCTCCTTATTTGTGGTATATATAAATATATTTAATTGAGAAAATTATACATGTAATCTTGTACATAGATAAATTTGGACCAAAGTTAAATATATATATACATAATTATGTATACACACATTTGGTTGGAAAATCATTATTATAATTTATTATGCGATTTTCTAAAATTAAAAACAAAAAAATATATCTAGGGAGGATTAGATGGCGGCCTCCTAGCGGGGACTCCGATATTCTCCCCCTTTTTTAAGTACTTTACCGTTCTTCTTACTTAACCACCGTAAATATTCAGTTCATCATCCTATTCTTCCAAAAATATCCATCTCAATCTTAAGTAAAAAATAATTTTGCAACTTCCCTTTCTTCATTATCTCAATATTCTACCAAAAACTTTGAAACAATGTGTAGTTCTATTTTTTTCTGACGACGCCCATCGCCGACCTCCGGCACCACTACCACCGTAATTTTCAACGGACGCCCACCACCACTATAGTATTTTTCGATAGATAAATTTAAAAATGGGTAATTCTATAAAAATACACCACCTTTTACTCAACTTTCAATTTAATTCCGGGCTTTACGATTATAATTAAAAATCACAACCTTTTAAAAAATTTCAATCCGACACATATTTTCATCTCCGACCAGCAATTGATGATGTATCTCGCCGGAATGAGCAAAAGTTTGTCATGCTGGCATGCATGCATAAAATTTAGAAATTCAAATCTCCTATATTATTGAGATTTTTCAGAATTTGGTATGATTTTGGGCAATTTTTCTAAGTATTTGAGTGTTTTTTCTAGTGTTTTTTTTTAAGCTAATAGTAAACGTTACAAACATATAAGAACATTTTTCCCTTATACAGCCAGAAAATATTTATAAATAAAAAGTATTGTTATTTTATATATATATGAATATGATATATGGTGTGCAAATTAAAAAAATAAAATACAATTAAATTGTGTACGTCAATGTGGTAAACTTTCACGTGCTCCGATGAGACACATTATCGATCGTCAATCGAAAATAAAAAAATATGTATCGAATTGAAATTTCTTAAAAGGTTGGACTTTTTAATAATAATCGTGAAGCTCAGGATTATATTGAAAGTTGAGTAAAAGGTGGTGCATTTTTATAGAATTAGCCCTTTAAAAATTTATTAGTTTTATATATTGAAGGGTTTGAATGAGTTTTTATTGTTATTATTACAAATATTGAGATTGAAAATCGACTAAAAATCGTTTGCAAAATTTCATAGGACAAAATTGATCGAAAAACACGAAAAAATCGCTGGAGACGTTTGTTCGACTCTGGTTGTTCGAATAAATGCTATTTGTTCAAAAAAATTAGTCGAACAAATAGTATTAGTTCGAAAAAAAATTAAAAATTTTGGTGGAACAAATGCAAAATGTTCGAAACATTTTTCCAAACAAAGTAAAAATGTTCGAAATTTTTTTTCGAACAAAGTACAAATGTTCGAAATTTTTTTCCGAACATTTTGCTTTTGTTCCACCAACAAGTGTGGAACAAATATGCTTGAAGTTTTTTTAAAAAAAGTTTAAAAAAACGTACGAAATCATTAATGTGTATATGAAAAACTATTATCATCTTGTACCAAAACCACGATGACAAAATAATATTTTTTTTATAACCTTTTTGTTCGAAAAAATATAGTTGAAGAATTGTGTAGTGGAAACCAGTCAATTTTTAGGTTTTGAAAGAGGAGTGAAATGATCTTCTGCAATTGGAGAATATATTTAAAGGGTAATTTTGTCTTTTAAAATTTATTTTCAAAATGAAGAATAAAAGGGTGGTGAAGTACTCAAATATGGGGGTCCAAATATCCGTGGCCTTTTCTAAATTGTATTAACAATGAAACTATTTTTCCTTTAAAAAAAAGAAAATTATATTAGTCATTAAGTAGATAAGTAGGTAAATAAAATTAATTTTAGCACGTCTCATTAAATAATTTGTCAAAATTAATAATGCAGAAATCGGCCTAAGAGCTACACGATTGGACTCGATTTCTATAAAATTGGTTCTTTAGAAATTTTGGGTGATTAGGCGTTGGCCAGATGGGCAGAGACTACTCCTATGAGGTCAATCGGTTAGGTGTTTTTTTATTTCGTTGTTCAATTATTAAAATATAAATAAATATTAACTAAAAATTAAAATAGATTGAAAATTCCTAATAACTCGGTTTTATCATCGCCTACGTTTGAGTTTACCACTCGTCTTTGCCCTCCCCTTATTTGTGATATGAGGCACACTCATGTGAAACATTTCACAGCGTGAAACATACCATATTAAATGTTTGCGGGTCCTTAACCGGGTCGAGTAGGATTTGGTGTTTTTTTTTAAATTTTCGCAACTATAATTTCAGATTTTTCGCTTCCAAGTAAGTTACAATTTGGGCGAATGCATGTTACTAATGCAGTCCCTCGCTCCGGGGTGGCCCTTCTGTGACTTGCTGGTACTGTCTAGCTCCATTTGGGCATAATCTGTCAGTAGCTGGCCTCCGCAGTCTGTCATGTGCGGAGCTACGAGGGTGTAGGTCTGAGTCATCCCTTCGTACTGAAAGCAATGGGATTGGCACGAACTCCTATGTCATATGTTCATATCTAGGCCACAATCTGCCCAGAAGAATATCTCGGGACTGGTTTGTCCTGGAGCCTTTAGCCTGGCTCCTAGCTCGCCCACCTCGTGAGCTGAGTCGATTGCTCATCTTTTCCTTCCCGGTGGCCTATTGGCGGCGAGCTCTGGCACTGCTCGCCTCTTGCTCACACCGAAGCTCGCCTCTTGCTCGCCCTGAAGCTCGCCTCTCAGTTCGCAACTCTATCACTCGGCTGGGAAGGAAGCATCTGTCGTGTCTCCCGATCTGGGACAGTATTGGTGGGAGCTCGATGTGTAGCTCACGGGAGCTCGCCCAGTTCCTGCTGCCGACGTGCCTCCTGGAGCAGAGCGATAGTTCGCTCTAGCTCGTCAGGGTTCTGAAATAGGGACTGGATCGCTGTATTCAGCCCATCTTGTTGTGTAGAAGAGGCACGCTCTTAGGCAGTAGCTCGCCCAGGAGCTCGTTGGTGGGAGGACTCCCCATCAGTATGGTTTCGTCAGGGTCTCCCTTCCTTCCACCTCCTCGTTGTGGACAAAGTATGTGCGTTATCTCTTTACATAGTGTTCCAGTAAGGGTAGTCTGTCTTCAAATTTTTTCCGGCAAAGGTAAAGTCTAGCAAAATAATCTTTCAAGTCTTGCATGCAGGTGATTTGTCCAGAATCTAGTTTAATCACATGCACACATGCATTTAGAATTTTTACTTCCTTTTGGATGTTCACAAATTTCTGGCAATTAGTAGAATTCTGGGAAATATCTTCAAATCTTCAAATTGTTCTTCAATATTCTTCAAGAACACCTTTGAATATCTCTCAAATTTTTATAACCGGAGGTCCGAGCCCTCCTTCTAGTGCCAAATTGTTGGAAGAATTTCCTAATTGGGTGTTTATGTGGCTGAATTAATCACTCAATTCTTCCAAACAATAATTAGATTGTGTTTATAAGAGAGAAATAATAGAAATAGAAAGTGGAGAGAAGGTATGCATTGTATTATGTTGCTTAGAGAGAGAAAATGGATATAAAAGACCTATTTATACGTATGCATGAAGTGAGGTGACACTTAATGAGCTTATTTAGCTTAATATGCTGACAAATGTCCTTAACACTTGTCAACCTACCTACTACCATGCACTAATTACACTGCTATTGACCTACTACATTACTATTGGCAACCTACGCAACTACTGGCTTCACTCCCGACATGGGCGAGTTACTTTGCCAGGGTTGTTCCGTGGTGTGATGCTTGGAGTCAGGGGTGATCTCTTGTTTCCAGCTCCGGGCGAGCTTTCTCTCTCCTCATAGTGTTGACTGGTCAACGGATGATGCCATGGTTTCGGCCACCTGGGCGAGCTACATGCGAGCTACCCAGCCTTGAGCTTACGATTAAGCTAATTTATCCAGAGTAGCTCGTTTTAGTTCGCCTATCAACACCTATACTTGCTCATACTACACGATCACTTCATCTTGAGGGTTTGGATTTTGTTAATTTGCAAAATATTAGTCAAGTCAATGGTGCCGTTGCCGGGGGAGGTAACGAGTGTTTGTTTATTTAATTGTTTGAATTAATTTGATACTTCCTTTTATCTCAGGAGCATCCTCTGATGGACGATTTCTTTGAAATATTCGGTTACGAGGAGAAAGGAGGCGAATTCTAGCCTCGAAACCAGGTCGCCACCTAATTATCCTCCATATCAGCCTGATTATCACCCACCTCCCAATCCATACTACCCACCACCTCCTGATTCATACTTTTCACCTACACAAGATTATTATCCTCCACCTCCAAATTATTATCCTTCATGCTCAAATTCATACTATCCATCTCCGTCAAATTACCAGTCATACTCACCATATCCACCTCCAGAACCATACTATCCATCACCTCATTACAACTAACCTCCTTAACAACACTGCTCTTACCCTTCTCAACTATACTCATACTCATTGTCTGATCCATATCTTTATCAAGATCCATACTCATATACTCCTCCCTATCCTATGCCTTTGAACAAAGAAGAGAAAGAGGATGAACCGGAAAAAGATGTTATTGATCGTATTACTAGATTTGTTAAAGAAAATCCTAGTGAAAACTACACAATAAGATTGCAATACAATCAAGGATCTGTCATTCCTTCTCCTTTCACTATTCTTTGGAAGCAGGAAGAAAAAGAAAGGGAATCAGAAAAAGAAGACCCAAGTGAAGAAGATAAGGAGATACCAAGAGGTTGAAGAGGACATTTCAGAAATTAAAAAAAAAAGCAAGAAAATCAAGAAGAAGTAGGAGTAGAGTTGAAGAGTGAAATGAGTATTTCTAACCCTTTTAACTCTTCTACTTGCATTTTATTTGATTTTGATACTAATATTGATTTTGTTTTGCCTCTTGACCCTTTTGACCAAAAGATAGAATTGAAGATTTTCTTGGGTGTATTTGATAAAAAAAAAGGTAGGTGGAGAGAGATGAGAAGAAAGGAGGAAGATGGAGGTTTGTTCAGAAACATAAGGAAGAGTGTGATAGGTGATTGGTACACTAATGAAGATTATCTCCTGGACCGTGATCCGCAACTAGTGAAGTACAATGACAAGGAGGACCGTTATCCTTGGTCATTTCGTTGAAGGGAGTTTGTGTTTTAATTAATAAGTTCGGCATAGGACAATAAAAATAACGTTGAATGGGAGACAACCCATTTTTCTCTGTTTGCTTTTATTCTTTCTGTTATTTTTTTAATTTGATTTTATTAATCTCTATTTCTCTCTAATTATTGGAATGTAGGTTTGAGACGGTTGCGTGTAAAAAGAAACAAGAGAAAAGGAATTGTCCAGATTTGAAGAGAATGAGTCATTTGGTGCAGGCTAAGCTACCACGAACTCAAACTTAGAGTTGCTTAGCAAATCTCTAAAGTGGGGGAGTGATTTTTATTTGATATTTTCTTATGCCTACACTGCACAAGCGCACACATTGTGTTCCTTTTGCTCTTGTTGGATTTCGTGCTTTCTGTGAGTTGGGAGAATATTCTTGAGTAAGTGTTGAGTAGGTTTAGCCTAAGTGTGAAATTTAGGTGGACAATCCGAGCTCAAACTTAGAATTATCTAGCGAAGCTCTAAGTTTGGGGGAGTGTATTTTTGTTTGATTGGATTTCTTAGACATTGCACAGGCGCACCTATCTCATTTTTGTTGAGGCACAGAAAACAATGGTTAGACTGGAAAAGGGGATTGAGGACGGTTACTTAGAATATTTCTCGATGCTCTTCACAAAAAATCAAACAAGACACTGAGAAAAAAGATGGTTGAAAGGTTATTGGGGACTACCAAAAGAATGAAGGCTTGAATGTCATAGGAGGGAGAAAATAGGAAGAATTGCTGGAGAAAATTAAGTATTAAGCTCTGCAACTCTTGAAGTTCCAAAAAAATAAAATGAAACTGTTCATTCCCATTTTATAGGAAGAAGAAGACAAGTTCGTGAATAAGAAATAATCTAAGGACCAATCTACAAAAATTTTGAAAATAATGAAACAATTGGCACACAAATCAAGGTGACGATTGAAATGATTGATGTAATTGACACCTCGTATTCAAAGTTGCATACATGCAAATTACACCACAATCATGTTAGCCAAAGTGATTGATCGCCATCTGGAAAAGGTCCACACTCATCAAGTTACTGGTGGACTTGGAATAACCTAACTATATTAGTTGCACTTCTATAGTTAGACTGGGGGGCAATTGTTGATAAGCGAATAAGTCTAAGATGATTAGCAAACAAAGAGGTGCCAGCGCGAGTAGGTTTAAAATGAAATTACCCTGATTAAAGAACTGAAGGGGTTAGGCGAACAACATCTAAATACAAGTTACTCGCCAAGTGTATCCCAACTGTACTCATGAAGACAGTCAATGCACTAGAGGCAACACCGCTTGAATTGATATGTGGACATGTAATTACCAGAAGCGCGATCAAAAGTGGACTAAGCGCAAGCAAGTTATGCTTGAGGAACAATTGGTGAGAGTGAGTCAATCCCACTAGGAAGACCATGACATGAACAATTCAGGATAATATCCCAAGAAAAGTTGTCCGCGCCCCTCTAACAAGAACAACAAGACACTTGCACCAAAGGTTGCTCACCCCCTCTCATACGGAAAGAAATGTCAACTGAAGACAAGTCAAAGCTGCTCACGCCACCTCTATAGAGCTTCCAGACGCGAACAAAATCCTTATTTGAATGTATATTAAGCAAATTTAGTTTAAATTACACCTATTTAAGGTTATAAGTAAGGAGTGTAAGGAAACTTGTCACTTAGTTATGCTACATAGGCTTAAACATTATCGCCTCATCATTTGTAAACCTATAAATAGGTTTATTATACTTCATTGAAGGAGATTCCAACTGAAAGATAATAAAGATATTTTTTTTATCATTCTCTTTCTCTCTCGTAATCTTTTCATTACACATTCGTCGAAAAGAAAAAAAAAAACCTTTTCATTACTCAAACATTATTAAATCTTTTCATTACTCAAACATTAAATCTCAGTTATTGTTAGGTAATAATCATATGTGAAAACATTAGTCACATAATTTTTTGCACTAATAATTATCACCAATAAATATAATAATTTTTTAAATCAATACAAATGTCCCATTAATTTATGAACTGAATAAGGGGAGGGAAGATTTTCTAGAAAAAGTGCGTGGTTGAACATCAGAACAAGTGTTCACTGCCTTTTCCAATCATTTGTGACCCATCTTTTTATTTTATTTTTCCCTTTACAGTTTTTGGTTGCATGCAATAATATAAAGTATGATTATAACATCATGAGTCACAATCGTAAATAGAGATTGGTGTAGCAATATTCTGTTTCTATTATATTTATCGATTACTTCAGTCACACATATGAAATTCGTTGCGTATTTATATCAAGGGTGTAGAAGTCGGAAATCGGTAATCGAATGTTTTTAGGCAGCTTAGTTTTTTTATTAATTTTTTTTTAAAAATAAAAATACAAAATTAGGGTCGCCTAGGACCACCTAAAGCCGCCTAAGAGTCCGATTTCTGCATCACTGATTTATTTATATATTAAATACTTTTTCCGTCCCAACTTTTTTTTCTAATATTTCTATTATGGGATATCCAAACTTTTTTTTCCTATTTTTTTTAAAAATAATTTATACTTACAAAAGTCAATAAAGTACATTTTTTATATTTTATTAATTAACTTCGCACTCATATACTCTACTTTTTCTTACTACGTGTGCCCAAATCTTTTAGAAAAGAGGTCCCGTGACGGAGGGAGTATCATACTTTTATACTCTTTCCATTCGAGGACTATTTTTATAATTATTCTAATATGCAAAGTTGCAAACCAATAAAAAGTAAGTATGTGTGTGTAAAGTTAAATAATAAAATAAAAAAAATACTTTATTGACTTTTGTGACTTGTGAGCATGAAAAGTTTCCTTTTAAGATGGGTAAAAGTAAAGTTGGGACGTCCAAATAAGATAAGTGTAAAAATAGTTTTGGGACGGAGGGAATACTATTTTAGTTTATGTAAAACTACCAAACTAATTTTAAATACATTTAAACAATATAGGATGTTAGGCTTCTCTTATAATATTTGATTTATAAATTCGAGACGTGTGTTAGAATGCTAATTGTTGTATAATTATATTTTTTGAGTATATATTATACCTTTTGTCGAATGAAATTTTGTTTACTGGAAAATAAAAAGATATATTTAAATTGTAGAATACATATATAACATATTTTTTAATCTAAAGTACTCATATAGTATGTCCAGGGACAGACCCATGTGGAGTACGGGGGGCACTGGGCCCCCTGGAATTTTGTAAAGTTTTAGGAGTATTTTAGTAATTTTATATTTAAATATTAAAATATATATTATATCTCTTAATCTCTTATCTCTTGGGTTCATTTGGTTCGTAAGATAAAAATATATATCCGTAAAAAACATGCATATTTTTTACGGATATATATATTTTTATCTTACGAACCAAATGAGCCCTTAATCTCTTATATTTACGAGTTCTTATTATCTTACGTGTCTATCTCTATTGTTCTTCATTTTGAAATAATGAAATCCAATTAATTATGCAGTTACGTCCAAAATCCTCCGAAACAGTTCTTTCTATACACACACACACACACATATATATATATATATATATATATATATATATATATATAGATATATTATCCACACATAAACACATGTTCCATCACCATAACTAATTATCGTTTCTCCCAACGCCGCTTCATTCATATCTCTCTAAATCCAAATTTCAAATGGACAGTGCTAAATATTCAGACATCCATACATCCAGACAAAGGTAATTTTAGAAATAATAAATTAAGACACAAGTTAAATGTCATTTTTACCCTTTAACTTTCTCTCTCATAAATTCAAACTTACACTTCAATTTTCTCTCTCCTAAATTGTATTTCCAATTCAATAGTCAACTGTCAACTAAAATTCATTAATGAATACGGTAAAAATTGTCCTCTTAAATCTCTTTCAATAGTTTCTCCTCTTCCATTTTAAATTCTTTTATAAATTTTATATTCAACAAACCTTCTCGAATTAAATTATTTATTTTAAAATTATATATATTATTAATCTCGAATTAAATTATTTATTTTCAAAAAAAATCAAATTAAATCATTTATTTTCAAAAAAAATAATCAACATATTCGTATGAATTAAAAATTTCAAATTAATTTTACTAGAAAAATATATTCCACTCTGATGATAAGTTAACAAAAAAAAAATCGAAACTATATTAGGGTGGGAGTTAAAAAAGATTATTAAACTATATTTATGCTTTAATAAGTAGATTTGTGGATGAGTGAAATTAGGGTAGGAGTTAATTATTATGACGTCAGTTAATTAATACTCACTCTCTCCCACACTTCACATGTTTCCATATATCACAATTACCTAGAACATAATCAATTTGTTAATTCTAATTCTAATTCAAATTAGAATATTATTAAATTGATTCTGAAAAATTACTATTCATGGTTTAGTGATAATTTAATTTAAAAAATTAAAATTCGTAATAAATAAATTAGAATAATAAATCAAACTGAAAAATTAAAAAAAATCCCAATTTAAACGCTAATTATTTGAATTAAAAAGACGACCAATGTACATAATTTATTTGAATTATAAATATATTAATTAAAATAAAAAAATTTGACACATATATAATATATCCCAAAATAAATTAGAATTAAGATATTTAAAATTTTTACAAATGTGAATTAGTAATTTATTTACATATTCTATAAACAACGGATCTATCATTATGCAAAACAATTTATTTATGAAACTATGAGTTAAATGAAACTATAGAAAGGTTTATTTATTGTAAAAAAATTTTAACAATAATATACTTATTCACACCTTACAATTCCTTGATCAAAGTGATTGATGATAATAAATGATAATTTAAAAATATCAGATTTTTAAATTCAAATTCAAATTTTAATGTATAGATAAATTTATGTAGCGAATATTTACGATTAAAATTGTTGTATACATTTGAGGGAATGTTGTTAAATTTATAGAAATGTGTTAAATAGTATGAATTAACACGAATTTTAGATTATCTTGGCTTTATAATTCATAGAAAGAGATTTAGTTTTTTACAATAATATACTTATTCACACCTTATAAAATATATACACGGGTTATTTAAAATTTAAAAATTTATTTAATTTGTAATGGCCACAAACATATACTTATTATAAGTTAAATGAAACTATAGAAAGGTTTATTTATATAATTATTTGGTCGTACATGTTTTTGAAATTTTAAAATTTTAAATTTCAAACTTTAAATTCATTAATGTTTCAAAAATTTAATCTAATTTCATAGATCAAATTTCTTGATTTAAAATTAATTGGTCAATTTTTTTTTTTTTGTAATATCAATAACTCGTTTTATATATCATGATACAAATCAATGTATAATATCATGATACATATCAATTTATAATATCAATAATTCGTTTTATAATTTTCCTAATTCAGTGATTCGTTTTATAATTGATATTTATATTGTTTGTGTTTTACACTATGAAAATTAGTAATTCAATTAGTATGAACACTAGTACCACTATCAATAGTGCACAAGCACTTTATAGTACTAATGTTGATATTACTTAAATGTAAGTTGAAATTAGGTCTATATCTTTGTAATATATCTTAAGAATAATAATAATGATTATGTATAAGTGATATTTATATTATTTAAGTGTTTTACACTATGAAGATTAGTAATTCAATTAGAATGAACACTAATACCACTATCAATAATACACTAGCACTTTATAGTATTAATCTTGATACTACTTAAATGTAAGTTGAAATTAGGTCTATATCTATGTAATATATCTTAAGAATAATAATGATGATGATGTATAAGTGATATTTATATTGTTTAAGTGTTTCACACTGTGAAGATTAGCAATTCAATTAGAATGAACACTAGTATCACTATCAATAGTACTCTAGCACTTTATAGTACTAATGTTGATACTACTTAAATGTAAGTTGAAATTAAGTCTATATCTTTGTAATATATCTTAAGAATAATAATGATGATGATGTATAAGTGATATTAATATTGTTTAAGTGTTTCGCACTATGAAGATTAGTAATTCAATTAGAATGAACACTAGTACAACTATCAATAGTACACTAGCACTTTATAGTACTAATATTGATACTACTTAAATATAAGTTGAAATTAGGTCTATATCTTTGTAATATATCTTAAGAATAATAATAATGATGATGTATAAGTGATAGTTATATTGTTTAAGTATTTCACACTATGAAGATTAGTAATTCAATTAGAATGAACACTAGTACCACTATCAATAGTACATTAACACTTTATAGTACTAATGTTGATACTACTTAAATATAAGTTGAAATTAGGTCTATATCTTTGTAATATATCTTAAGAATAATAATGATGATGTATAAGTGATATTTATATTGTTTAAGTGTTTCACACTATTAAGATTAGTAATTCAATTAGAATGAACACTAGTACCACTATCAATAGTATACTATCACTTTATAGTACTAATGTTGATACTACTTAAATGTAAGTTGAAATTAGGTTTATATCTTTATAATATATCTTAAGAATAATAATAATGATGATGTATAAGTGATATTTATATTGTTTAAGTGTTTCAAACTAAGAAAATTAGTAATTCAATTAGAATGAACACTAGTACCACTATCTATAGTACACTAGCACTTTATAGTACAAATATTGATACTACTTAAATGTAAGTTGAAATTAGGTCTATATCTTTGTAATATATCTTAAGAATAATAATAATGATGACGTATAAGTGATATTTATATTGTTTAAGTGTTTCACACTATAAAGATTAATAATTCAATTAGAATGAACACTAGTATCACTATCAATAGTACACTAGCACTTTATAGTACTAATGTTGCCATTATCGGTGGAGTTTGAAGAGAAGTCGAAAGTTAAATTTTATAAGAAGTATTCGAATGAGAATAATTCAAATGATGTAGAAATTTTTAAATTTTAATTGATTATTAATAATTAAAATTTGAAGTTACCGTTTAATTAATATTAAGTGTTGAAAGTTACCGATTATTAATAATTAAAATTTGATAGTTGGACGATTGTTCTTATTTTTAAATTAATGATTGAATTATGATCCAAAAATATTTTAAATATGAGTTAATTGATGAGTGATGATTATTAAACGGAGTTAAATATGAATTTTGATAGTTTGACGATAATTAATAAGCAAACAATTAAACTGAGTTAATTAAAAATATTTTTTATATTTTAAATTAATTCAGATTCATCTATTAAATTATTTGTATTTGTTCTTATTTTCAAATTAATGAGTGAATTTTGATCCAAAATTAACACATCATAAAATGTCTCGTATGCACTTATTCAAATATGAAATTGAAACATTATAAAAAGAAGTAAAATAATTACATTCAAATATTCAATTTTTAATTGATTATTAATAATTAAAATTTGAAGTTACTGTTTAATTAATATTAAGTGTTGGAAGTGGGTTGGTTAATTAATAGTAGTGGGGTTCATGATTAAAATAAGTGGAGGTATAATTAAATTTAATTTTAATAAATTATAATTTCTTCAAAATCTAGATATCCAAATGAGAATAAATCAAATGATGTAGGAATGAGAATGAGAATAATTCAAATGATGTAGAATAATTTAATAGAATAATTAATTTAATTTTAATAAATTATAATTTCAAAATCTAGATATCCAAATTAGAATAATTCAAATGACGTAGGAATGAGAATAATTCAAATGATATAGAATAATTTAATAGAATAATTAATTTAATTTTAATAAATTATAATTTCAGAATCTAAATATCCAAATGAGAATAATTCAAATGATGTAGAATAATTAATTTAATTTTAATAAATTATAATTTAAGAATCTAGATATTCAAATGAAGGAATGAGAATAATTCAAATGATGTAGAATAATTTAATAGATTAATTAATTTAATTTTAATAAATTATAATTTCAGAATCTAGATAGCCAAATGAGAATAATCCAAATGACGTATGAATGAGAATAATTCAAATGATGTAGAATAATTAATTTAATTTTAATAAATTATAATTTAAGAATCTAGATATTCAAATGAAAATAATTCAAATGATGTAGTTACCGTTTAATTAATATTAAGTGTTGGAAGTGGGTTGGTTAATTAATAGTAGTGGGGTTCATGATTAATATAAGTGGAGGTTAATTAATGCACTGCACGCCTACTAATAAATCTGCGCCTAAAATAATTAGGGGTAAATTAGTAATAGAATAATTAATTTAATTTTAATAAATTAAAATTCTTGTCTGGATGTATGGATACTAATCTTTACCGATTTCAAATATCATTTGATCCTTCTGCTAAAGGTAACACAAATACACATGTTCCATTACCATAACTAATTATCGTTTCTCCCTACCTGCTTCATTCACATCTCTCTCAATCCAAATTTCAAATATCATTTGATCCTTCCGTTAAAGGTAACATAAATCTCTATTTTCTTCGTCTACATTAATTTGTAATTTTATAATTTGTAATTTTATAATTTCTTCTACATTAATTTTATAATCTCTATAATGATGTTTACGGTTTTTTGATATATTTTATAATGTTTACGGTTTATTATAATCTTAATCTCTTATATTTACGAGTTTTCTCCTTGCGCCGCTTCATTCACGTCTCTTTCAATCTAAATTTCAAATATCATTTAATCCTTCTATTAAAGGTAACACAAATCTCCATATTCTTAATCTCTATAGTTATGTTTACGGTTTTTATAATTTACGGGTTTTTTTTATAATTTTAATATATATTATAATGTTTACAATTTTTTAAATTTTTTTATATATTTTATGGTTTTATAATTTTTTAATTTTTATAAGTTTTAATATATTTTTATAATTTTGATATATTTTGTAAATTTACAATTTTTTATAATTTTGATATATTTTTATAATTTGTAATATGTCAAATTATAAAAATATATTAAAATTATAAACATCAATTGAATATGTCAAACTTATAAAAATCAACAATTATAAAACCAAGTTAACCTTATAAAATTTAAAAAGTTTGAATATGTCATAATTATAAAAATGTTAAAATTAAAATACTAATTACATACATCCTGCTAATTAAATATGTCAAAGTTATAAAAATAAAAGAAATTATAAAAATATATCAAAATTATTATAAATCGAGTACATTATATCTTAATCTGAAAATTTAAAATTGATCTCTTATATTTAAGAGTTCAACTCATCCTACTGGGCTAACTTCCTGACTCAATTATTTTGAAATTTTCAAATCATATCTATTATTAAGTTTTAAACTATTTATATTAAAATAAAATATTCTAATAAGTCAAAATGGGTTATATTTAGTAATTTTTTTTAAAGTTAAAACCGTTCATATTATATTTAACCAAAACAAAATATTTGAATATTTTAAAATTAAAAATTTAAAAATATGTTAAAATTATAATTTTTTAAACCAAAACTATTTAAGAATTTACCTAAAATATAGACATAATATAATTTTTTACCGAATTTACCTTAAAATATTATTTAAGAATTTACCTTATATTTTTAATTATCCTAACAATTCTTTTTTTGAAATTTTAAAATCGTATCCATTTTATAATTTTAATTTTAAAACCGTTGATATTAAATTAAAAACAAAGTTATATATCAAAACATTTGAATTTGTCAAAATTAAAATTAAAATTTAAAATTTGTCAAAATCATATATCCTAACATTTGAATTTGTCAAAATTAAAATTTTAAAAATATATCAAAGTTATATTTTTTAAACTAAAATTATTTAAAAATTTACCTAAAATATAGCAGTAACATAAAACAATATTATTTACGAATTTACAAAAAATTACTTATGAGTATATTTTGTAATTATTCTTAACAAGAAAAAGATAAAACCGTTCATATTATATGTTAAATTAAAATTTTAAAAATATGTCAAATTATAGTTTTTTAAACCAAAACTATTTAAGATTTTTACCTATAATATAGCAATAATATTATTTTTTTACCGAATTTACCTTAAAAAATTATTTAAGAATATACCTAAAAATATTTACGGTTATATTTTTAACTATCCTAACAATTTTTTTTTTAAATTTTAAAATCGTATCAATTTTATAGTTTAATTTTAAAACCGTTGATATTAAATTAAAAATAAAAGACTTTGAAAATGTCAAAATTATAAAAGTACAATTTAAAAAACATGTCAACATTATAATTTTTTAAAAATTAAAATAATTTTCAAATTTACCTAAAAAACAGTAAATTAAAACCAAAATTAAAATTAAAAGTTTAAACTAAAATAGCAAAGTTAAACAAAATATTCGAATAAGTCAAAATTAAAAGTTTAAATTATATCGAAATTATATATTTTTTAAAACAAAATTAATTACACAGATTTTAACTTTAAAAGTGTTGATATTAAATTTATAATTTTAAAAATGTATCAAACTTATATTTTTTTAAACCAAAATTATTTACAAGTTTATCTAAAATATAGCAATAACATTAAAAATTTATTATTTACGAATTTACAAAAAAATATTTACGGGTATATTTTGTAATTATCCTTAAAAAAAAAAAAAACCATTCATATTATATGATAAAATAAAAAATTTAAAAATATGTCAAAATTAATAATTTTTTAAACCAAAACTATTTAAGAATTTACCTAAAATACAACAATAACATAATTTTTTTACCGAATTTACCTAAAAATATTTACAGTTATATTTTTAATCATCCTAAAAATTCTTTTTTGAAATTTTAAAATTGTATCCATTGTATAATTTTAATTTTAAAACGGATGATATTAAATTAAAAATAAATTTTTTTAATATGTCAAAATTATAAAAGTATAATTTTAAAAATATGTCAACATAATAATTTTTTAAAACTAAAATTATTTTCAAATTTACCTAAAAAAATAGCAATAATATTACAAAATTTATTTACGAATGTATCTAAAAATTATTTACGAATTTACCTAAGATTCTGTTTTAGGGTTATGTTTTTAATTATCCTAAAATATGGTATTAACATACAAAAAATTGTTCAATTAATTATATAAAAATTAAAATGTATTGTCATCATCTGTTTTACAAAATAAACAAACAAAATATTTGGATAAAATAGGATTTTAATAATATATTAAAATTTATAATTTTTTAAACTAAAATAACTTACGGTTGCTTAAGTTGTGGGTTATGGAGTCTCCACATAAACTAAAACAAAAATATTGAATGAGCTTTCCCAACATAACTACAATATATTAAAACTAAAAATAACGATAATCTTAATTAATAGAGTAAAATTTAAAAAAATATTTCAATTAACTAAGGGTCTGTTTACTTTAATTGATAATGTTGGATAAGGATTAATTATTTAACATTATTAATTGTTTACATTAAGTGATATTTTTTTTATTTAAATCCTTTGACCCGGGGATAACATGAAAATTTTCATAACCACTTAGATAATAAATCACACCAAAATAGGTGTGATAAGATATTTAAATGTGGGATGAGACATATAATTACAAAACTACCCTTCTTCTATAACAAATTTTCTTATTCTTTTCGTCAGATTAAACCCTTCATGCACATGGAATCAAATTCCATTTAAAACTTCCTCAATTTCGTCAATTTCATTCCATCCCACCCTTCATTTCAATTTAAGATCAAAAAAATGATCACACCATATATCAATTAATTATTTTTAATTCAATTTCATTTCAAATTAAAAACCTCACATTTACACTCTTTAATCTCCTTTGACTAAAATAAAAAACATGATTTTATTCCATGATTTTAGGTATTTAATATTTATAGTAAATATGTGAGACGTAGAAATATTTTAAATCTATTCATCTTTTTTCAGGGTTTAACTTTTGTATTTTGGGTTGTTTTACTCTCCATCCCTTTGAAAAATTGGTAAACTCTACAGTAATTACATAGCTTACGAGTAGATTGAATTTTTTTATTTGAAAAGAATTTAAATTTAAAATAATTAATTGATGTATGATGTGGATATTTTTTTACCTTAGATTTAAATGGAGGGTGGAGATGAAAGGCAATTGAGGAAATGGAGGAAGAGAAAGGGCGAAATCAATTGGAAATTGAGAAGAAACCAACTACCACCATTTGTTTAATCACTACTTAATTGCCGAAATTTGTACAAATAAATTTATGTATCATTCAAACACTGGATTAGACGAACAGTTGTTGAATGCTAGATGAAGATTGCCCTATCTAACAGAGATGAATTTGTAGTCACAGGGTATGACAATTTGTGAAGACGCTCCTCTACGAAAAATTAGGGTTTTGAGATTTGATTTCGAGAGGAAGAAGAGGGATTTTGATATAATTCTCGGGGGATAAAAAGAAGAAAGAATGGGTGATTTAGACAATGGTGGAAGGAGGGAGAAGAGCATCCATTTCCTAGAAGTATAAAGTTTAATTTACTTTTAAAAAAAAGATATTTTAGTCAATAACTCTCTTTTATATATTTATTTAATATTAATTTAAAAGGTTTAATAATATTACATATATTAAAGTAAAAAAAATTATAAAACTACTTTTAACCTCTTATTTCATCCCATCTAATCTTATCATATATAATCCTTATTTTTAAAGTGAAAAAAAAATTGAAATTAAAAAAATACAATAATTTTAAATCAACAATAATGGTTGCTAAATTTTTTGTGTCAAACCGTAAACACAGAATTAGTTGCAAATCTGAACAAAATTTGGATGGATTAGGATTTTAATATTATTTTAAAATTAAAAATTTTAACATTAACCGAACAAAAAATTATTTACTGTTATAAGAAAAAAAACTACTTTAAAAAAAACAAACAATTTCAACGATATTTTCCTACAAATTTAATATTTTATTGAGGTAACAAGAATTAAATATCACTTTATTATTAACAGTACAAATAACTATTAAAATATAAAAATAATACAAACATAATTACATTTTAATTATATAACAAAAAATAAATTTTAACTAATATATTTACATTAAAATATACATTAAAAAAATTAAAATTTAATTCAGCTCCCGCGTAGTACGCGGGTTATGTACTAGTATAATATATTAATGGTGGTAGTGGGGTACATGCGTACAACGGATATAAGAATAAGCAATGACATCATTATTTTCCTTGGGCTGACATATTTTGGGCTTAATAAAATTAATGTCACTTGAGTCTTGACCATCAACCCATTTAATTTCTACATATAAATGAAAACAGACTAAAAGTTCACTAAATTAAAATTTGAGTTTCACTGAAATTTAGTTTTAATTTATAACAAGGGATCAATGATAATTTAGGAGTTTCAATGATAACAAACAATTATTAAAATTGCATGTTTTAGTATTAAAACTTTCGAATTTTAATTTAGTGTTGTCAAAACTTTGAATATTTATATCTAAAAGTACTATATTATATAAAACAATACGTAGTGCCTAATAATATTTCAATGAAATTTTAAAAATATTTATCCTTCAAATTAATAGAATAATTAGAAGTTAAAAATTTGATGGATATTGTGATTGCATTCTAACTAAAAAAAAAAGGAAAATGATATTTTTTTATGATTTTAATGTTTTAGCAATTTGAACATCATCTCACATCTTCAATATAGTCGAAACAATTAAAATTTTCTTCATAACAAATTTAACTTATTCAATTTAAACTAATGGAAATAGATGTTTTAATAAATTTATATGATCCTTTATATAAATATGACATTATTTAGTCTTTATAAAAATATTAATCGAGCCCCCTATTCAAAATTTCTAGCTCCGTCACTGAGTATGTCTGTATTGTTTTTAGATTATGTATAATGATTTTTAAATTGATTATTTCAGACATGCATATGCGTATTGTTTTTATATAAGCGTTTCTCCGTAGGTTTATTAGATGACAGTACGTGGATCTTATGAACTGTATACTAATACTTCAATACTTTTATATATAAAAATAAATTTATTGTTGTGAAAATTATTATTTGTTGATTTTTTTTTTGAGAAGATTAGGAACCATCATAAGGCAAATCAAGTAAAACAGAACACTACGCTAGTTCCCTAATCCTGGGTGGTATGTTTTCCCCTTACCAATCTAAGAGGCGTAGAGTTTTCCGCAGCCATTCTCGCCATCTCGTGCGCCATTCTGTTTTTAGTCCTCGGTAGATAATAAACTGCTCTCACTAAGCCATCTACCAAGAATCATTGTATCTCATGCATCGTTGCTTTGTAGTTGTTTGCGCATTGTTGTTTTTCCCTAAGAGCTTGGACCACCTCCATCGAGTCGGAGAGTAAGTCAAAAGGTTCACTGTTATGTCGTAGGCTGTATTTGATGCCCTCCAAAGTCGCCCTTAGCTCTGCGCCTAAGATGTACTAGGTGAAAGGGATATACTGTCCTCCCACTGCTGTTAATTCGCCCTCCGCATTAATTATCGCAAATCTACCTGTTGCTTGCATCTTATCCCAAAGGATAGATGCATCCACCCTCACAGTGGGAGCTGTGAGATCTCTAAGCATGTAGTGAACCCCTGCAAGCACTATTCTCTCCCTTTGCAGACATGCCATAGCCTCCTTTGATCGCTGGAATTCTTCCAGATAGCCTTTAGCCCATTGCACATTCAAACATCCGTCATAGATCCACTTTGCTGCCATAGATTGATCTCTGTGCTTGATGTTGCATCTTTCCCTCCAGATTGCCCACACAATCGTAGCAATTAATTCAAGGTTCTCCCCATTTTGATTGTTAGCAAGGTGCACTAAAAACTCATCCATGTTCGTCCAACATTTAATGCCTTTAATTGCTAGCCATAACCCGACTCGTTTCCAGTTTTCCCTGATTCTTTGACACAAAAACATGGCGTGAACCGTGTCAGCCATATAGTTACCACATAAGAAACACGCTGGAGGGACTGGCACATGTTGTTTAAAGAGGTTTCCCTCGCTCTCATTCATCATTTTCCAAAAGAAAATTTTAACTTTTGGAGGACACTTTAATTTCCAAATACGTTTCCACCAATTTTGGGTGTGTGACTTAGTGCTGGTACCTGTCTTTTGTACCTGTTGCTGCATCTTCTGAATTACCACGGAGTATGCAGATTTAACAGTGTAATTGCCCTTGCTTTCCGGGCTCCAGAATCTCTCATCCTCGTCATCGTCCCTGTGAATGGTCGTAGATAAAATAGCTTCAGCTTCAAAGGGCATAAAGGCTAGCCTCACAAGGTGTTCATCCCATTTTCCTTCATGATCAATAAATCTTTCCACTGATGAGCCACTTGCAATTCTAGAAATGACCCTTCCATACGGTAAATTATCAACCCAGGGGTCCTTGAATAGTTGGATGCTTTTGCCATTGCACACTCTCCATCGCAAACCTTGCTGAATAAGATCTCTACTCCAAATCAGTGATCTCCAAACAAATGAAGGGTTGGTCCTTAGTTAAGCTTCTAATATATCGCAATGTTTAAAATATCGCGCTTTGTAAACTTGTGAGACCAGTAGATTCGGTTTCATCATGATTCGCCACAGCTGTTTTGCAACCAGCGCCTTATTAAAAAGACTCAAGTTTCTAAAACCTAGCCCCCCATTTCCTTTGGCAAGCACAATAGATCCCATTTCCTCCATTTTACACACTTGCTATTCTTGCTTCATCGCCACCAGAAGTTCGCTATAATGCTCTCCATATCATGGCACACAGCATAGGGTACCCTAAAACAAGACATAGTGTATGTAGGCAGTGCATTCAAGACTGATTTGATTAATACCTCTCTTACACCATCTGAAAAGTCTCGCAGTTTCCAAGCCTCCACCCTTGCTGCAAGCCTTTCCCTTAAGTACCCGAACTAAATCCTCTTTTTCCTCATTGAAAAAATCGACAGCCCCAACTAAAGTTCTTGCATTTGAGTTTTCTTCACCTTAAAGTAGCCTGTGACCGGATTCATGGTGCTTTGATTCGTCCCCGGACTTAAGGAAATCGTGGACTTATCATAAGGCCCGAAGCTTTCTCGTACTTTTTCGAAGCCCTGCTAAGATGCTTGCAGCCCTTTTTGGTATTCTTGAAGAAGAAGAGGCTGTCATCTGCAAAAAAAAGATGGGAGATTGTTGGGCTTTGTCGTGCAACATTAATTCCTTGTATATCCCCTGAATTAATTTTGGCTCGGATTAGGGAGGAGAGGCTTTGTGCACACAAGATGAAAAGGTATGGGGATAGGGGATCACCCTGTCTAAGTCCTCTTGAAGGCTTAACCAAACCCTCCACCACCCCATTTATGTTGAAGGAGTAGGTGACAGTCTCAACGCATCTTTTTATTAATTGGATCCACTGTTGATTGAAGCCCATTTTTTCCATTCGACCCTATCATAAGCCTTAGTCATGTCAAGCTTCAGTGCAGAATATCCCAGCTTGCTCTTGTTATTTTTAATCCAAAGTAAGCACTGATACCCGATCAAGAAGTTATCTGTGATAAGCCTACCCGGAACGAAAGCGCTCTGATGTTCATCAATGACGTTGTCCATCACCACCTTGAGCCTATTGGTCACAGCTCTATCCACAATACAATAGCTGAAATTGCCCAGGCTAATTGGCCTGTAGTCTGACACACTAGCTGGCCTCTTTTTCTTGGGTATTAATGTCACCATTGTGTTGTTCCAATCCTGGATATTTCCCCCACCATTCAAGATATTAAGTGCTCCAGCAATAACATCTTGTTTCACGACATGTCAGGTTTTTTGGTTGAAAGATGCAGGCATTCCGTCTGGGACCGGCGCCTTCCTTGGATTAAGTTCAAAGGCCGTCTTTCTTACCTCCTAGTTGGAAAAGGGAGTGCATATGTAATCATTCATTTCCGTAGTCACACAGGGCATGATATAGCTAGTTACCTCATCAATACAAGTGGCCTGAGGGCTTTGAGTGGTAAAAAGTTGGTTGTAGAACCCAGTAATAGCTTCTGTAATCTCCTCATGTTTGTTTTTCCACTGCCCATCTGCACCCATTACGCCTTTAATTAGGTTTGTTCTTCTCCTGGCAGATGTTTTTTTATGAAAGAAAGTTGTGTTTCTATCTCCCTCAAGGATCCAAGAGGTTCTTGCTCTTTGATGCCAATGTGCTTCCAGTTGGTCCTCCAATTTGTTCACTTCCCTTTCTAATTTTTGAATTCTGCCCATGTCGTTCCCACAGGCTTCATGCCGTTCCCAAAGTCTTTTTAGTTTTTCTTTTACAGTCTTCAATCTTTTGGCTTCGTTTCCTGAAATGTCTTTAGCCCATACCTGCATTTCTTTACGGGCATTGCTTATTGTAATAGGCAAGTTTTCTTCCGGTTTTCATTGATCCCACACTTTTTCCCATTGTTCTATAAAATTCTCTTTCAGAAACCATTTGTTTTCAAAGAACACCCTTTTCTTACCAGTAGCATTACCTCCATTCTGATTATGGGAGATCATAAGTTTGATCGGCTTGTGATCCGAACCAAAGAACGGTAGGTTGACAACTTGAAAATGAGTATACGTATCCACCCATTTTTCATTCCCCAAGAATCTGTCTAGTCTTTCTCTGATGCTCGCTGCCCCTACCCTTCTGTTTTCCCAAGTGTATTTTGGTCCTCTAAAGCCCAAATCCTTCAGACTCAAATCATTAAGCACATTTCGAAACTCTTACATTTGGGCAAAGCTTCTTTCGCTCCCGCCCTTTTTTCAGAATTATTAAGGATTTCATTGAAATCCCCTGCCACTATCCATGGCCATTCTGCTCCTTGGTGGTAGGAAGCCACTTTCCTGAGGAGGTCCCAAGAGTGTTTTCTGAGATTATGGACATGGTTCCCATAGAAACCGGTGAACCGACAAGTTAAATTAGCATACTCAAATAAAACATCTATGTGGCCAGCAGTAAGAAAGCAAATTAATATTAACTGATTCAGTAGAATACAATAGAAGGTCCCCCAGACTTTTCTCTGGGTTAACACCCACACAACATTGATAGTTCAAAACATTCCTCCACTAGGCACCCACATCAACACTGATTTTTGATTCATGACAAACAAAAAAGTTGGCTTATTTTTAGCGACTAGTCGTTGTAACTTCTGGAATGCACGATGGTTTCCAAGGCCCCGTGCATTCCAAGCTAAGAAGATCATGGCTGGCTGCGGAGCTGAGCTCCCTCAGTCTTCGCTTCATCAGGTTTGACTTGGTTGTTGCTCACTTCCTCGGTTGAGCCTTCACTCTTCGCTTTCTTGCGACCTTCCTTGCCTGCTTGTCCCTTAGTGGTTGATTGCCCTGCAACTTTTCCCGTACGTGCCTTTCCCTCATTTTTTTGGTGCTGTAGGAGTGTGCCCTGTGTTAGTCAGTCTTCCACGTTTCTTATTCCCCTGAGCAGCCTGTTCAGCTAGGCCCATCGAGAAGGTCTGCGGCTGCATCCCCGTAAGTCGTCAATGGTGGTGGTATCATTAGTGGGGCATTGGAGGCATGTTTGGCTGTGGTCCAAAGGTAGAAGGCATTCCTCCATAATTCCAGGGTAGTTGCATCCCTTCTGCAGCAAAAGCCAACCTAGTAGGAGTTGCAATTGCTTTACCTTTGTCTTGTGCCTGTGTCGCAAGGGTGATGGGATTCTGGTTCGCTCCAGTAATGATGAGAGAATTTTGAACTGCTGGCCCTCCTCCGCTGGCCTCCATCCCTTGTTGCGCTGATAGAGATATTAACTCAGAGAAAGATTGCACCCTTGCCGCCCTCTGCATTTGATTTTTCATGTGTCCGGTGCTTGTTGTTGCTAACGCCAGTGTGGCCGC
Organism: Prunella vulgaris; assembly: GCA_026898435.1. Taxonomy (NCBI): domain Eukaryota; kingdom Viridiplantae; phylum Streptophyta; class Magnoliopsida; order Lamiales; family Lamiaceae; genus Prunella; species Prunella vulgaris. Next base: position 1,341,928 of record JAPKLY010000041.1, read on the forward strand.
TTTGTCATTCTGAGTGCCTCTTGTATCAGTATGTGTTGGGTCCATGGTTGTGCCTCCCATCCACTGAACGCCAGCCCCATGGCCATTATAGCCGCATCAAATTCAGACTTTGTAAGGCCCTTCTTACCGTCAGCACGAAGCCGCGGTGGATATTCCTTCACTGGGTTAAGTCCCAATTCCCTCGCCTCAAAATACAATAGGAAGCCTTTTTCCACATGTTCCAGCTTTCCACATACAAAGCAAAAGGCAGATAACTTCTCATACCTGAAGAAGATCCTGTGTTTCTCGTTTCCGATCACAATCGTAGTCCATCGATTGAGAGACCTGGTCACATCCAGTTTCACTCTGACCCTTAGGCAGCTTCCCCAGCCTTGCTCTTCCGTCACACCTTCAACCTCCATTACTTCGACAATGGACTCTCCCACCTTTTGGCCAACAGTCTTCGTCATAGAGTGAAATTGCAGCCCATGAAGCTGGACCCAGAATGGAACTTTGTTGAGCTTTAGAACCATCACCCGGTCACTATCAGTCATCTTTTCAAGGACCATCAAAGTACTATTGATATTTCAGGGTTGATTGTAGTGCATTTTGGACATCTCTGTAGCATTTTCAAAGTCAAGCACAAATATTCCTTCGCCTAGGGAGGACGCCGTCAGGGCATACTCTAACCTCCAGATCTTTTTTAGAGCGATGGCCAGTTCTTGAGGGCCAATAGCTTTGCGCATCACGAATCGCCTCACAAGTGCATGCCTTGCCCTCACAAGATCTCCTTCTTCAATAGAGATTTCGGCACTCTCTGTCTCCGAAAGTGAGAGTTTTCCCCACATTTCATTCAGTGTTGCTTCCATTGGTGGCCACGGTATTAGAAATTGAGAGTTGTTTTGGGCGTTGAAGATTTCAATTGGGATGAGGTGTTCTTGAAAAAACCCTAAAATGCAGGTAGATATAGCCATCTTGGCCGCGGGAAAGCGCAATCAGCGCCTAGGAGTATCTTGCTAGCCGCCCTATCGATCTGGGAAGAGCTGCCTGAAGATGAAGGGTCTCACACCTTAGTAGTGGAGAGCATCCGACCGTTTCCTCGATGGATCTCGCAAATCTCCGGTGATGATTATCTTTTCACGCTTCCCAAGAGAGAGAAACTCAACTTTTAGAAGAATATATTATTATAATTATTTGTTGAAAATTAATACTACTAATAGTGTAGACTATAGAGTGTACAAAGTGTACAGAATTGCCTCATACTTCCTCCGCTCCAACTCTTTTTTCCACTATTTTTCTATTTTGGGATGTACCAACTCTTTTTTTCTATCTTAAAAAGAAAATAAGTTACACCGACAAAATTAATTAAGTATACTTTTTATATTTTATTAATTAATTTTACACACACATACTCTACTTTTTTTTAATCCGTGTGCCCCAGATTTTTTTGAAAAAAAGACCCGAAACAAAGGGAGCATTTATTATCCTGAACGAGACGAGGGTCAAACTACATAAGCTTCTAATAAAAATTAAATTCTACAAGTTGTATTTTTGCCATATTTGTTTAATGCCATTTTCTTTAAATGGATACTAAAACTTATGAGTAAAATTCTGCTTGCGTACTATGTAACTTAAATACATTATAAAAATTATTATGCTATTTCTAAAACAATTATTATTATTTTTACTTAAAAGTCATCCCTATTATAATTTAATAAAAAATAAAATTTTACTAAGTAAAAAAAATGAGTAATTTTTTAAAAATAATATGAATAGTTTTTCAAATACACCGATAAAACTAGTCAGACAAAAATTATTCCATGACGATATTTTATGAGATTAAATTATATATAAAAGTAGCTCGAATTGACTAATGACATGACTAACCAATGTTTATGTTTGCCTTTAATCAAACAATACATGTTAAATGTTTTAATGGTAGTTGAAGCACAACAGTGAACACACTATATATACTATTATTATTAATTATTATTATTATTATTATTATTTCATTGATGAATAGACTATTGTAGATATTATCTCAAAAGTGGTTTAATCATGAACGTATGGCACAAGTCAAATGTGACCACTAGGACCACTACTTAAGATCTTACTATATGTTTATTTTGAGATTTACACGTGTGATGTAAGTCATGTTTTTTAAATTTTGGAACGTAAAAATCTTGGTGAATAGTAAATATATATTTATTTTGAATTTTAATAGGGTAGGATGTTATTTTATTTCAAATCAGAGTGTGATAATATAAATATAATTGGTATTTTATGAGTTTATGTTGGAATGAATAATAATATGTATAATATGTATTTTTAGATGTAGATTGAGTTTGGAATTTGAAAACTAGATGTTAAATCCCAAACTCGTGTGTAACGTAATCGCAAAGTCCTACGTCCATATGAGTGAGTTCCAAAACAAACATACCCTTGAGGTCTTGGATCGAGATACAGAGAGAATTTTTTTCTTTTTTGTGGTGATTACTTTTAGGGTTAATTCTATATAAATGCACCACCTTTTACTCAACTTTCAATTTAATTCCGAGTTTCACGATTATTATTAAAAATTCCAACCTTTTAAATAATTTCAATTCGATACACATTTTTTATTTCCGGCGGACAACTGACGTGTCTCGCCGGAGCGAGTAAAAGGTTGTCACGTTGGTGTTCACGTATTAAATTATCTTTCTATAATTTTTTTTTAGTTTCCACATCATATATAATATATATAAAAAATAACAAAAAATTATACTAAAAAAAAATTGAATGAGAAATACGATGAAAAAAATATTTTTACACTAGATTCAAGATAAACTTGAAATGACACTCAAAAATACTTTTTTAATATAAGTTTTTGTTATTTTTTGTATATGTGATATATAATGTGAAAACTAAAACTAAAAAAATAAAAATTTAATACGTATACTCCATCGTGACAACCTTTCATGTGCTCCAGCGAGACACGTCATCAATTGCGGGCTAAAAACAAAAAATGTGTATTGAATTGAAATCTTTTAAAAGGTTGGGATTTTTAATAATAATCATGAAACTAAAGATTAAATTGAAAGTTGAGTAAAAAGTAGTGTATTTATATACTCCCTCCGTCCCGGAACTATTTTCATAGTAGTCCCGGGCATGCGAACCAAGGAAAAGTAAATATGTGAGTGTAAAGTTAAATAATAAAATAAGAAAAAGTGTATTTTGTTGACTTTTGTGATAGAGAAAAATTTTCTTTTTAGGTGTGTGAAAGAATAGTTGGGACGTCCAAATAAGGAAAGTGTGAAAGTAGTTTTGGGACGGAGGGAGTATAATTAACCCTTACTTTTATGATAGGGTGGTGGTTTCACTCTTATAGTGTTTGTGGGTTTCGGGTGTGATGCGATTGTGCAGTTCTAGATGGTCCCCTTGTGGTGATTGTGGTTTCAGTTTATAGCGAGACAAAATGATATGTTATACGTCCGGTGGTATAAGAAACTATTGTAATTGATTATATATATTAGAAATCCATTATAATTTATTACCTTTAAAAATGAATGTATATATAGCACCATCATTTGCTTTTTTTTTTTTAAATTTGTGAATCAATTAATAAGAAACTGATTTATTTCTAGTGTAATGAATCTAAATTTTGATATTTATATTTGTTCTTATTAAGTCATTTCATAATGTCTGTTTTTGCATTATTTGTGATTTCTTTCACTAGAAATTGATTTATATCAAGTGTTGTAAGTTTAAATTTTAATAGTTATGTTTGCTTTTGTATGATTGACTATATAGTATATATAAACGTATTAATTCTTAGCTGTTTCACAAGAAACTAATTTGAGTAAAAATAAATCAAAGTATTTAAAATATATACAAAGATTACACGGTGCACCGATACATAACTTATTTACTTTTAAATTAGACCTTGAATTAAAAAAAAAAAAAAATTCTGATTGGAGATATGCATTTAAAAAATAGAGACATGTATTAAGATTTAAGCTAAAAAAATAAGTGTGGACATGCATTTCTTCCAACACAAAGTCTTCCATATACAAATTTCATAGCATGAATTACCATTAAATATATAACGGATATCATTACATGTATTTATTATATCATTAAATTTATAAATAAAAATTATAGTATAAAGATATTACATAATATTTGGTAAATGAATTAGTCTTCTATGAATCAGTTACATGGTGCAACTCAAGTTCATTTTTTAAAAATTACACAAAATATTATTGAAAAGTTACACATAGTATTTACTGAAAAGTGTATCTTTCATAGTTTAACTTTTCAGTAATAATTTGTGCAACTTTTCAGTAATACATTGTGTAACTTTTTAAAAATACACTTGAACTGCACGGTGTAACTGGTGGACAGGAGACTTACTCATGGTAAATATATGATATAGTATCTAATAATAATAAATATATTTAATTTTATATTATAAAAAAAATTTACTAAAAAAATCGCTATGTGGTCCACATATCAATAATATCTTCCAATAGTTAAATTAGGATCAGTTTTGATTTTAGAATGGGGGTTTTGAATTGAAACTTATTCATGACCTCGTTTTCAATGAGCTGGCAGTAAATTATGGCATCGGATGTTATATTCGAAATTGACATTGCATCTCACATTTTTAAATTTTAATGCAATCACCAATATTACATGACGTCATTAATTAACACATTACATGTAAAATTATTAGAATAATTACAAAATAAAATATCAAGATCAAGAATCCTGTCCCACACAATTTGAAAATATTACTCAACCATGTCTTTTATTAAAGAAACAATTACATTATACCTATTTTAAAAATATTATATCAGATCGTCTTGTAACATGAGATATGTTATTTATTAATAAAAAATATAAGATATTAATAAAAAAAGTGATAGTCACATTAAATTTTAATAAATATTATCATTTTCATTAAACTTTAATTTATTACTATTTAAAAATAAATTTTTTTATTTATAAATGCATGTCTTATGATCTGAGACGATTAATACAAAATTTTCACATATATTAATGTTTGTATAAAATAATATTTTAATTCATTTATCAAATATAATTTTAAGCACTAATTATATTATAAAATATTATGCCTGCTATATTTATCAAATAGGCCATAATAAAGATTTTACTTGTCAATTTTTTTTCTAATCAATTTCAAATATTGGTGAAAAGTCAAACAAATATATATAATTAGGACAAGAGGGAGTAAAATTTGAAGAACAAATTAAATACCAAATTTCTCCCCCATATACTGCCCATACAAAAAAAAAAAAAAAAAAAGAGCATTAGGCATAAATCTTAAGATTGTTTTCACACTTTTTTTTTTGAAATATCTCAATTCTTTTTTTATACTCTAATTATTATTTTAATACTTATCTTAATCTGTATATCAAAAAAAGTAACGAAAAATTTATACAAAATTGGAGGGAGTAATACATTTTATACCTCTAGTAAAATAATTCATTTCCTTTAACTTAAGTGATCCATCTATAAAATTATTTCACCGCTTATATACTCTGCCAAAAAATAAAAAACCCAACATCCCGACCCCACCCTAGAAAATCGACGGTTTCTAAAAATATAAACCATCGTAAATAACCTAAGAATAATTTGCAATTAATATACAACAGAAAAAATATAAAGTTTCACATTTATACACACATGAAGAAAAAAAAAAAGAAGCAAAAACTAGTCAAGCTCAATTTAAATTTCTATGACATTTAATTAAAAAAATAAAAAGTTGGAAGTCCTGAATTTATTAGTATTTATTCTAATATATTAAAACTCTAACTAAATCAATTTTTTTGAGCCAAAACCTGCAGAGGGATGTTGGAATTGCTGATACATTGTTGCCATCCTGCTATAAGCATCAATCGTCATTGGCTGCAATCACATTAGTTCTCGGATTAATATTTTAAAAAAATGTTAATTTCAAATCTAAAATTTAAATTAAAAAAAAAAAAAAACTTTCGGAATGGCAGAATCTTATGAGCGTGTTGTTTAAGAATCAGTTGCTTTTACTAAATAATTCTCACAAAATAATTACAAATGTTCAATTATTACTTTTTAATAAAAAATACTTGTGACTATTTAATAAAAATATTTGTTTAAATTGCACAATGCACAATGCATAAAAATTTATTTCTTAAAAATAAATTATTTCTTATTAAAAAGAAAAATTATAAAGTTATTCTCAAAACTAACCCTAATTGTAAATTATTTTTATAAACAAAAAAAAACATACTTTTATACAAAAAAGAAATACTTTTATACAAATATCGTAAAATAATTTATAAATATATGAACCAAATTAAAATAGTTACTACTCACTTGAGATTGACATGAATTCATGTATGCGGATAGAAAATCAGGCATCACCGGCTGTACCGGCAAACGGTCGCCGGCCTGAATATCCCAGGAGGGCACCGGCAAAAAGGCGGCGGCGGCGCCGGGGATGATAGGCGGCATTGCGGGGGCGCGGCCAATGGAGTTGATGTCCATGACTGGACCCATGCCCATTGCTTGGGCCATCATGGACATTTGAAGCTGTTGCTGCATCATCATGGCTGGCATGTTCATCCTCCCCATCATGTGGACTTGTGCTTGTAGTTGTTTCAGGTATTCTATCACTTCATCCAACATGGAAGCTTTATCTGTCTGCAAAAAAAAAAACCTCCAGTCTTGTCTTAAAATGTGGTGATTAATAACACTTGAATATGAAACACCAATTTAAAAAAATAAAAAAAAGTGTATCTTAATATTAAGTTAAATAAGTACTCCCTCCGTATGCTCACACGTTTTTAAGAAAAATATATTATTTAAATAAAGAAGTGGAATATGAGTAAATATATATATAAGTACGTGAGTATAAATACAAATTGATTTTTTTTTTACCAATGTGCAAACATGTGTGTGACGATCAAATAAAAAAATTGTGAAAATTTTGGTAAGATGAAGGGAGTAATAAAATAAAAACTGTAATTTATTGATTTTTATAAATATAAAATATTTTTTAAAATGTATAAAAGTAAAACCAATACATTTAATTAAAATAAGTGTAAAAGTATAATTGGGACAGAAAATCAAATTATTGTAATGCATGCCAACCGGGAAGTGTCTGGCAATAAATAAATTGTGTGGTTTGATGATATATATCTTGTGGACTAGCTTCACTAAACTGTTCCAAAATCCGACATTCATGTCTGAAATGCATCAAATTATAGTGGGCCACATTTCAGAACATTGTCTTTGGATAATGCATACTACTTCTATGGATACCGTGTGCACGTTCTGATCCTTGAGTCACACTTTTTCTAAATGTATGGATACAAAGTCAGGTCCTGATTCTTAAATTATACACATTTATATATATATATACATACAAAATACAACTCTCTACTTCCATGCATTTATTAATTCTTGAATTTTCTAATTTGTAGCCACTCTGCCCTAAAAAAAATTCAAAGGCAATAAAAATTGACTTTTCAATTAATTATAATGATTGTTGTATACATATAGAGTGCACCCTGTATATAAATTGGCATACAATGGGATATATATATATATATATATAATTTTATTTGGCAAATTTTATATAATCTCATATATCTACCTGTATTATTTAAATGCTACACCTAATTACATTTCAGTGTCATAAAATTGATATTAATTATAAATTGATTATGTGCAAAAAATATGTATTATATAAAAAAAAAATACTGTTATGCAAATATTGTGAATCGCTTTGTAAATATAATTACTTATTATATCGGGAAAAATATTTTTTTAGGA